>VZTQ01006589.1:102181-195282 GCA_013400755.1 Pelecanoides urinatrix
CGCCGCGCCCGCCCGCACCTGCCGGCCACGGGTGTCGGCGGGAAGGCCCCGGCTCCGGTCGCCTCAGGGCCCGTCCCGGGCTCCACCGCCGCACCGGCCGCCCCCGCAGCGCGGCTCGGCTGGCCCCGGCCGGGGCGATAAGCGGCTGGTTGGCGGCGGGGGGCTGTGTGCGGGAGGCGGTGCTCCCTGAGGGGACGGCGGCCTCCCTGAGGGGACGGCGGCCTCCCCTCGAGGCGCGGGGGCTTCCCGCGAGTGGTCCAGATCCTGGTGGGGGGAACAACGGCTGCGCCCAGCCGTGCCGGCACAAAGCGTGCGGTACCGGAGGGCCCTGCTCCTCACCGAGCTGCTGTCGTGACAGAAATAGCTTCGTAACTATTAACCGTCTCCTTGGATTCACCATCAGGCAGCCAGTATTTCATAATTAAGCGAGGGTCGTGCTAAACGAAGCCGGTATCTGCGCATCCCTCGGCTGGTTTCCGTGGCCACGGCGGTCGGTCACCCGGAATCCGGGGGGATCCAGCCTGAGGCGTCAAGAGCAGCGACAGGAGAACGGCTGAGAGCGGGAGTCGCTGGAGGCGTCATGTCGGGATGTAGACGTTGGCCATAGCTTTGAGGAGACGTTGAGACGTACGTGCGGCGAAGGGAGCCCCAAACCCAGGAGATAAGGGTAGCGCGGCGTTTGCTGCGCAGAGAGAGGGGAAGGGTTGAGAACACAAAGCGGAGAGCACATGTGCGGTGATGAAGATAAAATGTAATAGTACACAGCTGTCTCGGTTCTTTGACCTTGGGCTAATTTCTGTCCCAAATAAGGGCAGGCTTCTCTGTTAAAATAGCTTGCAACCGCATCATCAAAGACCACAACTGAAGACAAAGTGAGGGCTTACCAGGCTGCCTAAATTGTATTGAAATTCGAGAGAGAATTCTGCAAGATGCTTTATATGCGTTTGATTTTGAAGTGTTTGGAATGTAATAGTTCTGATGTTTCTGAAAGGAATGCTAAAAATGCTGCTGAAATAAATAAATTGTGAAAAATGGGTGTGTGTTACACCCATGGTACATGGTAAGATTTCCTTTTCTAAAATATTTAAAGCTAAGTATTAGTGGCAGATGGAGAAGCGCTGATTGTTGGAACTATAATGATTTTTAAAACCAAAACTCGCTATTTCCCAACTTTGTAATTTTCCCTTTAAAAAGCTTTTCAAATATACCTGTGACCCCAATGCCTTTGTAACCTCACTCTTATTTCTGGCCTAGGCTTTGCCGATGATTATTTGCTTCACTTTGGGCAAGTGGTGGTGTTTTCCTTTTATTCCTTTCTGATAAACTAAGTGGTGGTGAGAGAAGTAACGAGTAAAATTAACATCTGCACAGCGCTTTAAACATTTAAAGCGTTGAGTATGGCAGTTTGCGGTACAACTAGAGCTTTGCTCTAAAAGGCAGCACGTAGCTTGAGTCTAAGTAGGCAGTGTAAAGGATCTAAATCCTTATTTTGACACGTGAGAAGACACACATACACTATACATCCACAAAGTTTTCTTTTACTTTAAAGCTCCAGAGTTCCTAGAATCAGGATGCAGAGCTGTGATCTTGTAGGAAGAGTTAAAAACCCACCAACTCTTCCCTAAATTAACGTGAACGTACAGTGTGAACGCCTGAGCCTGTCTTTTAGGGTAATTCTCCTCTGGATGAGGCAGCTGCACCTCATGCAAACACGCTAAATTGGTGGCAGAGAAGACTTTGCAACTTGTGAGCAAGCACAAAGCCTTTGCTCTGCAAGTTCCTCTCCAGGGAAATGCGATGTGCAGCAGTGCGACTACAGAAAGACAGGAGGATGTTTCAATTTAGACCGGCAGATTTACCTCGAAGCAAGAATGAACCTGTTCTCAGATCGCTGAAGGGAAGGTGCGTTAAAAAGTATTCAGAACGGTAGCGTGTTTTTTAGTTCCCTCTAACAAAAATATAACATGCGAGTTGTGCCTGATTTTGTACGTATCTGCATAAATAATGCAATCAGCAGTACTGAAACCCCAGAGTGGTCTGATGACTGTGAGTATTTATGGGGGCATGTCTGCCGGGTTCCTTATCTATATATACATAGACATTAAAAAACATATTCCCGTCCTATGTAATTTTTTCCTGATGGTATATTCTGACAAGAACGCGTTTGGCCAAACTATCTGTTAGTAGTGTACCATACATTAATTATTTAATTAAGAAAAAGAAGCTCAGAAGAAATCATTAGAGTCAATTCACTTTCTTTTCTTGCTGTTGTTTTTGTGTTTTCTTTAATGACATTATAAGGATGCAGAGCCAAACTGAGATTTAAAAAAAAATTCCTTTTGGTTTTTTTCCCATTTCCCAGTCTGGGGGGAAAAAAAAAGTCCAAGAAGGGGCCAAGGAGTTCTGACAGAAATATCAAGCATGAATTTTATTACAGGAGCTAAGGAAAGAAAATAATTGTTTACAAGATCGGTATCATAGGACTTGGAGAATTTCCATAAGGAGAGATATGAGGGAAGTGATTAATAGCTGGAAACACTTCAGAGCTTTTTTCCTTGTTACAACAATCATCTCTTAAATGAGAGAGCTGAAACAAAACTGTAATTTGTAGCTGCCTTTTAAGCACTCCATATAATTCCCAAATCCTTCCCGAGCAGACCAAAGCAGCCAGAATGGCAGCCAAGGATCTGGCCCATTAGGGTAACTTCTAAAAGCTGGCTGGAGCTTCAGGTTTCTATTAAGGCCACAGAAACAATTAATCTGTGGTTGATCTAGTGGATGCAGAAAGTCAGATCTCAATAATGAACCAAAAAAAAAAGGCTTAAAAAACATCCCGGAGCATGTTTCTCTTCTCCAGTAGTTTTTTTTAGAGAGAGCAGTAAGCAGTTCAAGTCTGTAAGAAACCGAAGAGCTGTTCCTCTAAAGTTTCTGCACTTCAACAAAATGTTACAGCTCAGTGGAATGAATTATATATTCTCCTTTAGAATCTGAAACAACATTTATTGTGGCAAAGGAAATTGTATTTATTTTAAGTTTGCTATTCAGCAAGCTCTTTGCTTCATATGGGTTTATTTTTAGACAGCCAAAGTGAGGTTTTCATTTTATTTCTGATCTTACAGAGTTTCAATTTGCTTGTGTTTTGAAGGAGTCTGAGAGCTTTCAAAAGGTCATTCGTGTAGACTTCTCGTTATGAGGCCTGCTAGGAATATTGTATATTTAGTTCGTGAACAAATGCAACAGCCATTTACAGCAGAGGTCTAGACAGAAAATGGCCTGAAAATGAGTAATCTTGGGTTTCGATAAATACTTGCTTTATGACCGATGGTCTTGAACAAAAATCCTTGGTCCTTCCCACATCAGCTTGTGGCAAAGCGCTTATCGCCTTGGGGCAACTGATTGAAAACACTGAAGCAGTTACAGGTACGTTATTGCAGTAAAGCTGAAAAACTGTAATTTGATCAATAAAATATCCCTATCTTGTTGATTTAAAATGTGATCCAAATGCTTCCTTCATAGCCCATTGAAAGTAGCGTTGTTCTTCCACAGAGGCTTGCGGTGATAATGCGTGACAAACGTCCCTGAACTGGCCAAGAAGGTGGTTGTGGGCTTGACCTAATGCGCAACAAGGAGGTGGAGGAAGCCGAGATCTGTGGGATAAAGCACCAAAGCGAAACATTTCTGCTAGCACGATCAGCGGGGAGGGCGGCGGGTAGGAGTACAACGGAAAAGTCAGAGGAAAGATGTCAAACTAGGAAGAAAAAAGAAAGAGAGGGCGCCGCGTGGGAGTGAGAGGAAGGGAGAGGTGTTAGACAGCAGATGGAAAGGGGAAATTAGACCAGCAGACCTGTGGCTGATGGAGTTACACGGCCTGTGTAGTGAGAGATGAGGCGGGAGACAGAGAGTAAATGAGTTTTCTAATAGGAATGGAGAATCACAGAAACTCACCAAATGAAGAGGACGGGGAACAAAGGGAGAAAACTTTTTTCAAAGAAAAAGGAGGAAGTAAAAGGCAATTGAAAGAAAGCGAAACACTTGTTAGAGTCAGAAACAAAAATAATCAATGTGAAAGTGGATACACAAACGAATATCTGGAGACAGCAGGAAATATGGAGAGAGGTTAATCAAAGATAAGAGCAAACAGGTATGTGGAAACAAGGAAAGATGTAAGAACAGGATTAAAAAAAGGATCAACTGTGAGAAATCACACAGGAGACAATATACGAGTTTGCAGTTCATCGTAGTAGTTTGAACTGGAGGCAACAGATTTCGTGTCAGTACTGAATGTTGCACCATATGTTGTATCTCTCTCTCGTTTTCTCATTGGAGCTGTTGGACTTTCCTAAATAAAGTTTTTGGGGGTAGAAGCACTGGTAACATCACCTGGTCGGCGTGCCGGAGACTGACTCGTCGTAGCCTGTCACTTCCACGTGATGATGGTGGTCTACGGTGCGTCCTCATGTCTTCTGCTGGAGCAGCTCCCTCCCAAACAGCTTCTGACCAGCGCTGACTCCAGAAACCGGTGCCAGTCCCAGACATCCCAGGTCTCCAGCGAGTCGTCAAGAGCCATGGTGGAGCTCCTGAGCAACCTGACCTAGGGCTTGTTTTCTTTCCGTGGGGAAGCAATCTTGCTCAACCCCTTGCTGCGCTTGTTCCACCATGTGTGCATAAGCACTCAGAGAAGTAGGTCCTTGAAGGTTCCCCACAGAAAATTAATTATTTATCCATTATTTACACGCCTGGCAAGCACCTTACTACCTGACTATGGCAGTGTGTGTGCTCGCTCTTATTCTCCTGCTGGAGCGCTCTTATGTAGGATTAATTTACTTTTCAGTGAACCAGAAAGATGTTGGCAGAATAACTGATTTGATAGCTCAGTGATTCTGTCACGCTTTTGGTATGCGGGAGACCAAGACTTCTCTCTGGCCTAGAAAAGCATTGCTGCTGACGAGTAGGAGGCATTGCTGGCCATTTAACTCCTACCTCTAGAAGCACTACAGGGAGAACTAGGTGAAAAATTAATGCGTTTTTTTTTTTATCTCTTTTTGTGTGTGTGTGTGTGTGCGTGGCAAAGACAAAAATACAGGCTTAGCAAAACTGAGATGTTTTAATTTGTTTGCACTAGAAAGGAAACAGAAATGCTCTAATAAGATACAAGTTTCAGAATTTTAAATACTAAATTTTTCTTCTCCTTTATTTGAAGGTATTTTTAATTAAGAATGTTCCTTTAACATAATGCTTTTGAAGAGAGTGATTTCTTTTTAATGTGCTTTAATTTTGAGCTGAGTAATTTTTAATGAATTCCTAGCAAACAAAATGTCACATTATTTACACAGCTCTTCTTACAAGCAAGTAGCAGAATCATAAACACTCCAAGAATTATACCTTTTGCCACTGACTTGCACAACATGGATTGGGATGATAGATATTATTAAAAAAACCCACAGTTCAAGCTGTGAATGAATTAGTCAACGGAGCAAGGACTGGAAGGTGAGAAGGGAGAGCAGAACACAGAAAGTTGCTATCTTAAGCACTTAATAACTGAAACCCTGTCAACGGGAGGCCAGATTCAAGAATTCAGTGACAAAGTCAGCAAACACCGCTGCTCTGAACAATAACATTTTGAATCCTCAGAGCTAACTAAGGAAAGTGGTGTTTATTGAAAGTGTCCAGGATGCTTCAGTAAAGGTATTATAAACTGTAACGTTTAGAAGCATTACTGCAAAGCTCCAATATATTTTTAAAAAAGGGAGGGGATGCTTCTCCTTCTTCAAATTGAGCCATTGACCAACTGGATTATTATTGCTTTCAGCATCAGTTATATTTATCTGTAGGCAAACACCCTTCCTGCCTGAGTTGAAAAAGGACTTATCCCAGTAGCTACTAAAGTTAATGGGATTCTTCTTGTTTTCAGCAGATCATCTGGTGGAGACGATAAGGTAAAGAGAACAGCTTGGATGAGTTGAGCTGTAAATATTCTTCAGCAGACAGGCTGGCTTACAGTCTGCCGTGATTACTGCTGAACCTCAAACGTCATTTTGTAGAGGAAGACAGAAAAGATTTTTCCAGCCTGCACTTTTCCTCTGGGCACTAGAGCCACAAGAGGCCCCGGAGTGAATTCTGTAAGACCCCACTAGGCTGTAAACTGCTTATCCATATTTGCTACAGCCAACATCCAAGAGCTGATATCCCAAATGCTGCCAATAACTATCTATCGGGGCGCGCACCCATATTCACAGTTACGTTGCAGTTAGACGGTACAGCGAGGAACAACCACAAAAAAGAAATAAAATGATGAAAATTTTCCAGCAAAAATATCTTTGATGTTAATTTCAAGAATTAAAATTGAATGATTCCAAGATGCCACTAAAGCGGTCTGGATTTTCCTCCCCGTCAGCTAGCTAACATCGTTTACATTTAATAACTTTAAGATTTTCTTTGTTCAGAGTTGCCAACATTAACAAAAAACTGCTCTGGTCTGAAACAGAGATGTGACAAACACAGACATAACTGTTACAAATCTCTCTGAAACTCATATAGACCCAGACCTCCTTCAATTCCTCCCCACTCTCCTTTGAGGAGGAATGGGAAAGGGATCTGCCATGTAGAAGAATCAACCGTAGGTAAGATGCCAGGGAGATACATCACGTTGACAAAGCTCCTTCCAAGGAAAGGTAAAGGAAGAGACACAACAAAACCCACCTGATCCGGCTCCAGAAACTCAAGTTACTTTTGGAAAATTGCTTATGAAATCTCGTCCGTGGAAGGGTATAGATCCGTTGCTGACAGTGCTCATTTCACGTGTGGGAGCTCTTGAACTACTTCAGGGAAACTAGTATGGACAAATATAAACAGATCCACCATTTAAGCGAGACACAGCTTTAGGGTCATTCCAACCTAACTTGCGGAGTTTCAGGAGGCGTCAGATTTCCAAAGTGTGAGCAAAAAGCCCAGCAATTTTGGAGGGGGTGTGCTGGGGGAGGTGGCACATGTGGCGGAAGCTGAAGGAGCGGAGAAGGGACGTCCTGACGAGGGAGTGCTGGCTCCGATGTGCTTCTGTAGCTTCCTCGTACCCCTCTTCGAGGGTTTTGTTTGTTTGATTAATTTCTGTGGTTGCTTTCCAAACGTTTCTGGAAGTTTTAGCACCAGCCTTGAACCCTGCATGATTGGGTGACTCAGAAAGGATAAATATATCTCCTTCCAGAGTTCCCTGGGGTTTGTTACTTTTGGTCCAGTGGTGATAGACTCTGAGAAACACACGCATTTCTCTGGTGTGGTAAGAGGTCTGATTTTAAGGTTACCTTGTCATAAAAATTCAAGAGAAATATATGCATCTGGAAAAGCTGGCTATGACAACCTCAATATCATCAAGATTATGAATTAACGATGATCTCGGCTGACATCCTCCACAGAAACTCACAGGTCTACAAATGAAGTGGAAACCACAGGAGTCTGCATTTGCCCATCTGCCCATCTCCTCCATAAAGGCATCAGAGAACGCAGGCAACTCCAAAATGCTACAAACCCACCGTGACTACCTGCTGCTCTTATGAATCCAGTACCACAGCTCCCGTAAGGACTGGAAGACGAAGAGGCAGCAAAGGAATGGGAATAATATGATGTGCTTCAGTTATTCCTAAGTCATCCAAAAGCCTGCTGGATATTATTGCCAGTTATCACAAGAAGGAGCAAACTCTAGGTTGGTCTAACCAGGGACCGAAAGTCAAGGATATATATTAAATGTTCAAAACATCTCTATTCCTTTGGTAGAAATCGCATGCAATCATTTAAGTCGTGGCGAATCTTCATTCTGAATGCTTTTGGTGATCGTTTTGTAAATATTTTCAGGTATTTCCTAAAACAAACAAGGGACGTGACTCGAAGTAATTTCATCTACCACACGTTTTAGATTCAGAGCATCCTTTTGATGAGGAAAGTTAAAGAAGGAGATCAATAACAATGTCCCCTGCTTCCCATACACGGGCATTCCCAGCACTGGAGACCCAAAAGCTTTCCAAGAGGAGGTGAGGTCAGAACCAAGCAGTAACGGAGTTAATCAGAGCTGAGAAAAGAGGCAGGTTCAAATTTTATGGGGGAAATAAGTCAATGTTGAGAGTTTAGAAGTAGGGGAGCATTCTCAGAGGGGTAAGAAAAGGGAAATATTTTGATGGCAAGTTTGGACAGATTGAACCAAAGAGGGCAGAAAAGATTTGGTCGGAAAAGGGGAAGATCTTGAAAGAACCAGCGCATAGGTTAGTGTTGAGACAGTGTTGACTGGGAAGAAAAAAACAGTTGTACGACTTGTGAAGGCTTTAAATATAAGTAGAGGAGAAATGTAGTAACTGGTCTCGTGACCTAGACAGCAGGGAGTGCTAACAGTAAGAGAAAAATGAAAGGAAATAAGAATAAAGATATGTACAACTTCCAAACAGCTAGCCTGTAGACTAATTTAACTTTGTCAGAACGCCTGTCAGAATTTAACTTTGTCAGAAGTCGTACATCTTCACATATTGCATTCAGCGTACTTCAGAATACTCCGAGCAACAAATATATTCTTATTTACTGGCCAAAAAATACCGAGTGAAAACGATTCCTTGAATTAAGTGCAAATTGTCTCAATCAGCTCCCTGGAGCAAAAAAAAAAAAAAAAGGGAAGTTTTGGTTTCCTTTTCAAGTGGAGTTACTTTGCAAAATGTAAATCGATAATACAAGAAACCCCTTTGTTTCTTTTTGGTTTTGTTTTAATCATTTGCAAGAGTGCCAACATTTCCCAACGTTTCCTTTACCGTCTTATCTCGAGCTCCACAGAACATTTATTGTTGTAGCGCGAAAGATCTTGATAAGGGCACAGCTGTGAATGTGACCGCTCTGTTTCAGTTACATGTAACATGGTATTTGTTCTCCCTGCTTTTATGGTACAAAAGGCTACTGTAATGATCTTTTTCATTCTGTTTATTGAGCGAATTAAAGATGATCCTGTTCTCTACCTACGTTCTCTCCAGAAATACATTAAAGTTCAAAGCGTTTGCTTCTTGCTTACATTTGGGTCGGTTGAGGGAAAGTGTCTTCTCCAGCCTAGCCCTTCACCATCCCCTCGCTTGAAATGAAGAGAGACATTTCACAGTGGGACCCTTGACCAAAGGAGAGCATTTCCAGGCGAGAGGCAAAATCAGCAATTTCAATATTTGTTTTTTTCCGCTCACCGTTGCTATTGGGAAGCCGCGTGGATAGCTCACAGGAGGCGTGAAGGAGCCGTCCGTGCTGAGTCCGTGCCGAGAGGGACAGGAGCAGCGGCCCTTCGCTGAATGGAGCAAAACAAAGGGTGACCTTAGACAGAAGACAATGCCACACATGAGCCTCCGCTGCCATCGGAATTAATAAGCAGCTTTGTTAGAAACCTGTTTGGAAAGAGCAAATAATACATCACTGGCTCTGACAGCTACTATGCCAGGGTACGTGCCTGCGGAACACCATCCGAGCAGCTCAGAGGCTGTGCTCACCAGGTTCGGGGGGGATGGACACCCCTCCTTTCGGAGATTCTAGCAAAGCAAGTGGTTGCGAATAGCTTTCGGAAATGCTGTGTTACAGGAAGGAACTTTTAACTCGGCCTGGGTCTTTATCAGCTTTACAGCACTATCTTCCTTTCAACGTATTAGCGCTAAATAACTTGTACAAGTAACCAGAAGGAATTTTTCACGCTTGGAGCACTGGTTTTTCTCTTGGAACTGTGAAATATGATGGATGTGCTACTATCATTTTTATTTCAAACAAAATTGATGGCCAATACAGGGCATAGAAACCTGCTGAATTAGATTAATTTCGTTAATTGTATCTAAGCTTTGGCTCAAGTAAATATTTTTTCAGTAATTGCTACGAAATATAGTGTGATTCATATCCCAAGTCATGATTAGACATATGCAATGTTTTCATTTATGCTTTATGTATACCTTAACTAGTTATTTTGGCTGTAAATACAGGTTTAACACATTAATACCAGAATTATCAATATTTTTTTTTTTTCTATTTCTTTTTTTTTTCCCTGAATACATTGTACCACACCCCATACTACTGGTTATTGGCACAGAACAGTACCAGAAGTGCAACGATAGCCACAGTCTGGACTGCAGGAGCTTGGTAGTTTAAGATCAATGGGAATTACTCGTGTGCAGTCTGTTTTTTTACCCTCACTTACAATATGTGAATATTCAACACCGTCTCCTCCAGTTGACACAAGCTATAGGTAAGCTCCTTCTCCATCCTTACTTCTATCTAAAGAATCTTTCTGATTCAGAATTGCAGGGAGGTCTTTCCTTTTTTTAGGGAAAAAAAAAAGAAAAGACCTGGTAAAATCCAGAGGAAAACAAAAAATGGTATTTCCTGGATGATATCCTGCAGAGACATAGCTTCTCGGTTTCTCCATTGGAAAACCATCTTTCCTTCAGCTCATATTTTTCCTCTGTGATTCCACCTTCCACGGCTAAGTACCACAAAGGAGAAAAGAGCACCTAAATAGCTTAACCACCCTGGAAGGCTTTTCTGTCCCAGCCTTACAGTCACGGCCCAGCTACGTGTTTCTTCCTTTTGAACGACAATAGCAGAAGGCCCAGGAACAGTTTGGCTTTTTAACACTCTGTTAAGATGGGTTCCCAAAATAGCATCAAAGTGGGGTCACAAGCAAACTAACTACTTCTCCGTGCAAACAAGGAGTCTGGCTGCAAAATTACTGGTCCATTCACTTCTCTCGTGAATTGTGGCCATCAGCATAAAATGCCAGAAATGAATTAAAATATGACCGACACATGAAATGAAGTATAGATAAACCCAGCAGGAAATGGTAACAGATATTAATAGACAATAACTACATGCACTCACTAACGAGAAAGCTTGGGAAAAACAGTGATCAGCCCTATATATACAGAGAGCCGGCTGTTGCTGGCTGTACTATCCCTGCAGGTAGGCAAGGCAAAGGGTGGAAAAACCACTATTACTGAGGGGAAAAAAGCGACGTCAGACATGGGAAAAAATTTCCCATATTTAAACATCATTTAAAGGTAACTTTCAAATATTTGTAAGGTATTTAAAATGTAAGCAGCATTTAAAGATTGAGACAGCATTTAAAGTGTTTTAAAAGTTTTGTAAGTATTGTAAAAAGTATAAATTTATACCAGTATAAATTCAGGATAATCGAGAATTAAGAAATCAGAGGACTGTGAAGGAACTTTGTAGGTCTGATGAACTCTGTCCTACAGTGAAATGGGTGACAAAGGAAGTTTATATCATACTGGAACCCTTCAGTACTACCACAACAGAAACATGGAACAGCGTTACTACTCGGAGGAGCTGCAATATCCCTCTTCCTTCTCACGCCGGTGAGATTACAGAAGAGCAGTAACAATACAGACAAACTATACTACTAGTGAAAAGATGCATTTAAGAGAAAACTCATTTCATCGATTTTTTTTTTTTAGGAAAGCACACTGATACTTTATTTTAGGAGAAGATTCTGGTATTATTTGCCACATTGCAATTCCAAAATACTCTAATGAAGTTCATAGTTTGGAGAGACATATACATATATTTACGCATATTGATATATGTACGCACATAGGGATAATGGATAAGAGATTCTAGTTCTTGGTAATTAACTGGATACATGTGGAGAACATCTGGACCACCCAAATTCCTGCTTGGTTTCTATAATGTCTTGTTCCTTTCATCAGTCGCCGAATCCAAAGTTATCACAGCATTTTAGGCATGCTTGCTGTAATTACTGTGATGCTGGGACATGGTGCAGCAAACCTCTGCAAGCCCTTTGGCTGCTGCCTCTGGGTGCTTTAACAACGAAGGAACTGAAGTAGAGTTTTCCTTTATTTACATAAACCCTTCCTAACATACTGTGCTGGCTAAATCAGGGTTTTTATCATCACCTAGACAATGTAAAGTGACAAGGAGCGGAAAATAACATGGAGTCAGCATGGCTGAGTATAGTATCTGTTGCCAGATAAAAAGCAATAAAAAAGAGCAGAACCCAAAATATCCTACCAGTTGCAAAACTGCTGCCGATGACAGAGGCAATCCATGTGATGGCGTGCGTATAGCTGCGTATACGTAGGCTGCGTCTGGCTCCTGCGGGACAGCGCACGCTGCTGTACCCACTCTCTGTGTCAGGGGCTAAATTCCTGCACGTGCAGGTCGGGACGCTGCTACGCACCCCACTTTCCCCCCACGCCGCTGCTACCGCTCTCGTAGCTTCCTAAGATTTAAAAGGTGACTCAAGAAGCAACTTCATGTATTTCTCTGCACAAACCTGAGGATGCGTGTTTGCAGAGAGACGGCTGAAGCGTTCATTAGATGGCTTGTGTGAGAATCCTGGGCTCCTTCGTTAAGGAGGCAGATTTGGAGTGACAGCCTTGATCTACCTCAGCAAGAAAAGGTTATAGGTAACACCGATCAAACAACAATTGCTGGCACCATACGTGTTGAGAGGTGATTTCACGGTCAAAGATTAAACCAAGAGGCATTAGAGCTGCGCAGTGTTGACCAAGAATTTTCATCTCCTGAAATATTATTATATACATAATATATACAAACCTCTGGAGGGATCCTTCTTCTTCTAGGCTCTGTATGCTGCTGCATTTGATGTATCAAAAGGAAAATAACCTCATAACTGGAGGACAGTGGTTGGGTTTCATCAGGAGAACATTGGTGCTGTACATTGCGTTAGTGATGCCCGGCCTTCCGAATAACCACGAATAGAGGCACTGCCAAGGGCCAACCCAGATAAAAGCTTCTCTCCTAATGGAGTGTAATTTTCTCTTCTTCCATATGGCAGGGAACAAAATGTCATCCCCATTTGTTTCTCTCCTTTTTTTTTCTTTTGAAGTTACTTAAAAATGTCAAACTGTATAGGTACATCTGTATTGGCATTTACAAAGGTAGAGATCCATGCCTAATCCTAGCTCGTGATTTGTACCAGTGTGTGTCCCACAGAGATTTTCTGGTCGTTCTTTCCCCTTAAGCTATATTCTGTTCGTACTCATTCAAAGCCCACTTTTTAAAATACAAAAAAAACTTTCTGAGATTTCACTTTGAATTTTTTGTCAGTATTTGCAGGGCAGGTATTAAAGAAAGTTACTTTAAAGTATCCCTTTGAACAGCAGATCTGTTGAATGATTCACTTCCAGCTCATTTCTGCTAGAATTCAGATAAAGGAATTGATTTTTTTTTTTTCTCCTTTTTAATCCTATTTGACTTTTGAAAGACTGGTAATTATTTAGCCTTTGTTTCATGTTACTTACCGCGAACCATGGATTTGTTTGGGGTTTTTCATGCTGTTTTTAGAAAAGAGAAGGTGTCAAACCCAAACTAGGTTTCATCACAATGCCATTACATAACAATCCAATTAGTAGCTTGTGCGCTGCTATTAATAGCAGCTTCCGCATCTAAATCGCTTTGTGTAGTGCTACAGTAACTGGCAAGAAGAGGCTTCACATTCGTTATTCATTTTCAGAAGTGAATAAATGAACTTCACGGAGATTTATGAGACGCAGAGTAACGTGCTGTGTATCAGTTGCCAGGCTGCTGCCTGCTGAAATGCTCGTTGCCTTTCCGGACCCGCAGGAGATGTTCAGACCCGCTGGACCGTTGTTGCAAGCCGCCTATGTACGTACATCTCTCACGTGCATCTCGTACAGAAGGCGACCAGACACAGAGCTTCAAGGTAGTCTGAAGCCAGGAACTCTTTGAAGTCTTTTTCTTTGGAATAGTATCTGTCATTTGGTGTTATGTTTCAAGTTTACGTGGACTGACATAATGTAATTAATTCTCCGGTGATGGTGATGTTTTATTGTGGTTCAGCTGGAGTTCTACACAAAGTTGGTGCTCATCGTCCTCCATTTCAGCTATTTCATAACGTCGGCTATTGCTGGGTGGACGTTTGTCCATGCTTGAGCGCAGACACATACACAGAGGAATCTGAACTCTCTTTCAAAAAAAACATGACTGGAGTTTTGATCATATTAAGCTGCTTGAGGTGCTGAGCACCGCATCTGATCCAGAACTTTTTGAAACTTTCTGTACAAGGCTTTTTTTTTTTTTAAAGGAGAGATAAGATACGATTTCTATTTAAAAAAAAAAAAAGCTACTTTAAGAGTTGCAGCATGTGAACTAGTTTGATCTTACATTCCTCTGTTCCTGAATTCCAACATGGAAGTAAGGAATTCGTGAAGAGATTTTTCCACAGCCTGATGACAACCTTCCACTCTTCATCACAGAAACTTCCTTTTATATCAGATGTCCCATCTGATATGAAGATGGGTCAAATTCAGATACATATACATGCTTCTAAAATAATTTCTTCTCCTGAGGTCCATATTCTCCTCTCCTTGGGTATCTCCACTGCTCCTGAATTTCAGACTGCTTGAGATTTTGCATCTCTCGTGCTCTCCATCTCTTCATTGTATCATGGTCCCCATCAGCTGCTGTCTGCAGGGACATATCAGTCTCTTCCACTGCTTTTCCCTAGGCACAAGTTACTTCAAAATTAAGGATCATCTTACATTAGTACAAAACGAGTTGCATAATTAATGGGCATGACTGAATATTGGTTCAGGTTTCTGTTTCTGCGTTGCTTCCTTGTTGATGTAGTTGTTCTTCAGACCCTCTTTACTTGACCTACAGATATATGTCCTCCCTGGGAAAAAGAAAAAAGGAAAAAAAAACCCACGAGATTTCCAGCATCACCTACATGAGTTAGTTAAAACAGAAAAAGAACACGCACATTCTTTCATGGCCATATTGAACCACACAGTGTAAATCACTAACAATGTTTTTTCTTTGGTTTGTCATTTCATTTCTTCCTCCTATCCATGTCATTGCTTTCCTCTTACTATTTAAAGGTAATAAATCACTGTAAAATGTAAAACTGCAATAGGAAAATGTGAAATGTGAGCTCTTTCTTTATGTCCCTATGTAATCTCTAGTGTTCTGCACAAGTATAACTATAAATATTTTTCTTGCATTTTTCTTGCAATCATGACAATGTATTAATTTTGTATGTTCACATATTAATCATCCATTTCAACAAGATTCATGATATATTTGGCCCTTTCTTACACATTTACATACCTACAGAATACACAGGAGTCCCAGGCGACTTGCATACGGCGATGGTGAATGTGTGGTCTCTTCACCTTTCACGTTTATGGCTAACTCTGCGTGAAGCAAGTTACGGCTTTTCTGGGTTGCTGGTGGGAAAGTGGAGAAAAAACGGTTGGGCGTAAGGTGAGACTACAGCACTTTTTGTACTTTCACACTGAAGGTACGACGACTCCAATGTGTGAAAACGAACAAATGTACAAATGGCAATCTGAAAGTCTGATATTGCCATTAACGGAATGGTTTCTTTTGGTATCTAATGGAGATGCAGCTTCCTTCTGGCACAAAATTACTTCTCTGCCGGCTTACAGAACAGAACTAAACGCTGCTCCAGTGCCTGACTTCTTGCCCACTGTTCATATTTCTGTCTTCCTGACTTAGAACTAGGTAGAAACAGCAGGCAGGTTTTCTTCCTGAAAATACTTTAAATGATATTCCCTTGATTTTGACAAATTTCATGTAAAAAGGGGGAGAAAACTAAACTAAAAGCAAAGAAAGATTTGAGTAATAGATTTTCAAAACTCGGCAAGCCATTCAGAACTGGAATGGCCTGAACAACTCTGAATCCTCTCTGAGTTTCAGAAGAGACATTGCAGGGATTGCATTAAATTAGGCTGCTATTCTCCCATTTTGCTGAAAAAAAGGAACATCATTTTTTGTGTAGAATACCTGGGTATGATAAGCTTTAAAAATGGCTGGCAAAGTACTTGGCATAGAAAAGTAGGCTTCCCGCTTAAACCCAGCTTCACCTTTGGCGTGGATCTGTCGAGTGAAAGACTTACGGAAAAGTGATGGTGACCCATTTCGTTTTATAGAAAATGGGGATCTGATGCTCAGATAAAGAATCATATATTGCCTGAGTGCTCAAAGCTACTTATATGAGAGACGTTTGCTTTATAAATAAGGGTTTGTAGGATCAAACGAGCATAAGGACATCAGAAATGCCCTGCTATATCAAACCGTCGGCCCGTCCAGCCCCGGATTTTGCCTCTCGCAGAGGCAGAAGAAAGAGCCACGCAGGCAGCGCAGCACAGCACCCAGCCCAGGGCCATCCCCCAGCCACGTGCACAGCTGACTTTTATAACAGTTCGTACTATATATTGCATATATAAATAGTCAAGAGGGGATAGGAAGAAAGCAAGGGGATAATGTGAAATTTTCCAGTTCACAGAGAGCTACATTGTGTCTTAAAAGACGTCTCGTTAAAGGAAATCATTCAAAGCACTCACAAATAATTCATTCGATAGTTTACTGAACTCTTGGTACGGAGGTAACCTTAGCCGGTGTTATAGCTGCCAATTTGATAAAACACACCAGTTGCCCACAGTAGCCATCATGTATACGCATATAATTGTCTGGCTTACCCTCCCAGACAAACTCGTTGCTTATTCCACAGTGGTCTTGTTTGCCAGCCATCACTAGTGGGCTCGTTAGTGGGAACTGCAAGTGATGGGCTGTGCCTCAGCCTCAACCAGCACTTTTCTGAGCAGCAGCAGGTCAGCTGGATATCTTGCAAATAAAGAGGCATCACGTAAGCTTTTTGGTGTCTTGATGCTAGCTTGTCGTGGTTTAACCTGGCAGGCAGCCAAATACCACGCAGCCGCTCGCTCACTCCCCCCCTCCCCAGTGGGACGGGGAGAGAATCGGCAGGGTAAGAGTGAGAAAAACACGTGGGGTGAGATAAAGACAGTTTCATAGAACAGAAAAGGGAAAATAATAATAATAACAATAGAATATACAAATTGAGTAATGCACAATGCAATTGCTCACCACCCGCGCTGACCGATAACCAAGTAGCGATCGCTACTTGCTGGGACACGCCTACCATTTATATACTGAGCATGACATGACATGGTATGGAATACCTCGTTGGCCAGCTGGGTTGGCTGTGCTCCCTCCCATCCTCTGCTTGGTAACATGGAAGCTGTCCTTGACAGGGTACTTCGCAACAACTGCAAACATCAGTGTGTTATCAACATTCTTCTCGTACTCAATCCAAAACACAGCACTAGGAAGAAATTTAACTCTATCCCAGCCAAACCCAGGACATAGCTTTATCTGCTTAGTGTACAGCACCGATAGTATTTCAGTCACAATTAAAAAAATTTCAAACAATTCAAGCTGCTTTTCATCTGACGAACCTACAAGTGAAGGATTAATATGCCCCAAGAGATTCTGAGAGATAAAAGCTTTGTGTTTAGTTCAGCAGCCCTGCCAAAGGGTTTAGAAACGCTGGTTCCTGAGCGTTAAAGTACAGCCCTCATCTGCATTTATAATTTAACATCTCTGGAAGCAAGAACAACAATAGCTTATGAATGAACTCACCGTTCATCTGTTAAAGAGTAAGTTTATCCATGGTGCAAGATTGCTTCTTTACTTCAGGATGTGGGGACGGGACTCTAGTATCATTTCTTTTCTCACCTTCTCAATCTCAGCTGAAAAATAAGAAGACACCAATTTGACCTTGAAACCTCTGACTTGAGGAAAAGAAATTTTCTAGATGATTAAAGCAAAACATTTGTATGCAGTTCTCTGTCCTCCCTGCAGTCATTTTTCAAGGTTTACTCATTTCTTGTCAAAACAAAACAAACAAACAAACAAAAGATTGAAACCACCAGGTATCAGTAGCGGTGTTGGCTTTACCAACCACGCACGTTTTGGGAAGCTCACGGAAACATTACAAGTTTCTGGTGTGAAAAAGACACATGCTAATAATAATAAGAAGGAGAGGGCTTCAGTTGAGACTAACACGCTTTCTCATAGTGTGTTGTCCTTAACAGGTAGGGTTGAATATTAGTCCCTAATATTTTTACCAGTACAGCACATCTGCTTCGCCTTTCAGACTTATTTTTTTAAGGTGGATGAATACGTTTAATAACTGAACTACTCGTAAGGCAATTATCTCCTGTGTCTCCATAGAAGGAAAGCATATGCATTTATGCAAATTACTTATAAGCAAATGCCATAGTTGAAGCTATGGGTGTTATAGATACTGCTTGAAATTTTTGATCGCGTTGAAAAGTTAAGTTACCGTAAGCTAACGAATGGGATAACACGAACCAGGGAGCTTCAAGGTAGAAGTGCCTCCCGGTTTTTCTAATGATTAAACAGGAGGCACAAGATGTGAACGTTGTATCTTTCGATGCTCCTAGGACAGCACCGGCTGCCCTTCTCGAAGGTATTTTCACCGTACCCGAGTTGCTAGGCTTCGTTCAGAGGTGGCTGCATGAAACGTAATGGCCTGTTTTATGGAGGGAGTCAGGCACGGTGATCTATTGATCTCTTCTGGCCTTAATAGCCGTGACCAGAGAATTTAAATGTTGACGGCAGGTAATGAGTTCATCACAGAGAAGCTGGCTGGCTTTTTAGGGGAGCCTGGGTTCGGTCCTGCCTGTGATGAATCGCCGGCTTTCCAGCCAAGCCTTCTGGAGAGGTTATCTGCTGAGAGCTTGAAAACTACCTGGCCATCATTAAAATTGAAAGAGCTCATTTAGAAAGGTAGTGGTAGGGAATGGATGGGCTCCCGTAGGAAATCCTGGATCAGAGAAAGTAATCCAGTTGATGTGCAATTGGAAGGTATGCAATCTGCAAGGATAATCGTGTAGGAAACAGATAACCCCTGCAGCAGATCCGAAGCCAAGAGACGATTGGCATGATAAGCTTGTGGCCAACATTTTTAATTAAAAACTATAAATAAATAAATAAAAAAAATAATAAAAAAACCTCACACACCAGTGTAAAAAAATCTGGCTGTATTTCCTATTGAGCCAGGAAAAGGTCTAGTCTTTCATGATGAAAAATAAGAAATAACTGAAGAAACACTGAGGGTACTGCTGTACAGAAAAACACATTTATAAGGTCATTATATATTTGTATAAAGGACTATTTTCAGTTTATGAGTTTTATATTCATTGCAAAGATTCAGATAAGTTTTTCCAGCAAAGAATCATCCAAGTAGTATTGATAGAATATTTCAAACATATTTTTTTTTGGGGGGGGGGGAAAGAAAAAAGTATTATCTCTAACAAATCTTACACTGAAAAAGCATGAATAAATTGATTATGATAATCTATAGCAGCCTAAACCAGATTGCTTGCCACCTAAAATGCACAAATGCACAAGATGAGTTATAATGCTACCAAATTAATGGCCTCGGAGAGGGAAAACGGGAAAAAGGCTGATGAAAGCAAAGCATGTAGAACAGGAGTGGTTCTACTTCATGCCATCAACAACAGACTCTATTTGCTCGCTGTCCCATCTTTAATTAACTTAGAAATACCCTTGCTGAACTGAGTATTTGCTGCTTTGTTTCTTTTTGATCAGATTCATAAAAATGAACAGAATGGATTGAATCTGTGAAACTGCAATGTGGATGACAACATCTGAGGAAACAGGAAATCTCAGCAAGAAACTTATGAGCTATTTGGGTTTCTCTCCAATTTTTCTGATCCGATTCCTTTGCAGGTACGCCTGCCTCCAGGCCTTGTCTTTGTTCTGGGCGTGCCACACACAGGAGTTAAACTAGAGGACTAGAAGGATGCTTCTGGGCCATTTTAGTCTTTTATATAAGGCTTCACCTCTCATCTTCCTCTGCTCCTCAGATTAAAATTCTGCTCCATGCCAATACAACATTAACCATTAGAAAACTTTGCTTAATATCCCACTTATAATATTCCATTTTCAGCTTGGAGCCATTTTGTTCTGTTCCAATGTTGTCCTTTAATTTCCATTAAGCTTGTCCCCAAATGCTGCTAATACCATTTCTGTGTTGAGAGTGCAATTGCATCCTCTTTGTCTTTGATTTTAGTCTCTGATCAGAAGATAGGTTTTCCTCTTCCCTGTCATCCTCAAATCTTCCCTTGCAGCTGTGATCAAATCCCTTGCAGATTTGATTTTCTCAAATATGGTAAAGCCAAATTCTATGAATTACTTATAATTCACGTCGAAATCTCATTATAGTTATTATTTGGGGGAACATCTCGCCAGCCCTTCTCTATTTCTGCTTAAAATATAAAAACATATTTATATCTATATCTATTCTGATCAATTCTAGCAGCACAAATCCCACATAACCATCACCTGAATAAGACAAAGCCGTGCCTACCTCCAAATGGTTGTTTCCGAGTGATGAAGGAAATCTGATGCTCAGACGTCCACCTAGAGACAGCTAAGATTCAACGGGGATTTAGTCCAAAAGAGGAGACTTCCCCCTCCCCAGGAAAGAAAAGTGACTTTGGACTGTGGCATGAGTAGAGTAGACCAGACCAGACCAGATTTTTGATTCATCTAAGTTTTTCCTCTTACCTGTGTTTTCCTTTCACTCGTGAACAGTGATAGAGAGAAAGAAATTGTTTCTGTGGGAAATGGTTGTGTTTCTCTCCCCTGTTTTGTTTAGAAAAATACAATCTACGTGGTGGTTTTTTCCACTTAGTGAACTAGGGGACCACTTCACTGTATATATATTGCATATATATACACTGATATATATCATACTGATATATTTCCTAACTAATCATTTCTTTAAAATAGTCTCAAGTTTCTGCTGTACAGCTTGTAATGAAATACCATGGCCCCAAATCCCATTTTTTTCTGACTTTAGCAGCATATTACTGTATTTCCAGGGGAGATATATATGAGTTACAAAGTCTGATTGTGCAATAATAGCTGTTCAGGGATTTACAACCCTTGCTATCTCTTTGTTACAAAGGTACCTGCCAAACACGTGAGATTTTCTTTCAGGAAAAACAATTAGCCATGCACAATGAAATCATGGATTATTGCTATTTTGGAACTTTTCCGAACTTTTGGCAGGGTTGCTCTGGAGACTCTTGCTGCAAGCCTCCTGATGGTTGGGACTCTATAAATATCAAGATCAAGAGCAATCTCTGCTTATAATTGTCCAAAGAAATACGTTTCTGGCTTCTTTCATGACGTCATTGACCTTGAGAAAAATAACTGCTACGGTTAAAACGTCTCTTGGTGATCTGTGGAGCAGTAGAATTGCTTACTCACAGCCATGACGATCCCCCCAGGGCCGGTATTTGTGACCTGCCAACTGCCAGATTGCGACTGTTAGTTTTGGAGGTTGGATGGTTTAGGAAAGATTAAGATAAATTCTCTGCACTGATGTCAGATTGAGAGGAGAAATGCTGCTTTTTTATTTTGAGATGGATCAGTGAAAATAATTTTCAAATACTACTGATTATTCATGAGCTGAAAACAATCACTAATTCTTTGCTGCAGCAGAATTTTCTTATTTAAAATGAACATCATTGTTCGTAAATAACTCCCAAATTACCATCTCATTTGCTTTCCCCAAAAGGTATTAAATGTGATCAATGTGCTCACATAGGGAATCAAACAAATGATAGAAAATTAGTCCGTAGCAAACAGACTGACTAATAGGAGCTTGGAAAGGAATGAAACGATGCCCAGGGCAAGTTTCCTTTCTTGTCTTGGGTTTAGGCTGTGCAGAAGGTATCTCAGAAGGTTGACCTGGAGGACTGGAGTGCAGAGATTTATCATGTGTAGCCACGGACTGCTGAGTACCCAAACCTGAGGGAGCTTAGCGTGTCTTACAATGAACTGAGATTAATTTTAGATGCTGCAGGAAAAAATAAACCAGCAGGACTACGAATGGTCTTCCTTGAACAAGGACATGTGGTCGGTGTATAGGAGTCTGGAGCTAACAGGCAAATCCGTATCGATAATAGTGCGCATCAGCATTTATGGCCTCATAAATACCCAATAAAATTTCAGATAGCTCAGAACAACAAGGAAGAAAAGAATATTTAAAGCATCCTATTAGAAATCCTCCCTGTTCCACAGGAAAAGAGAAAATGCATAAGTGCACCATTGGCTGTGTAAGAAGTTTTAAGGCATCTTCGATAGTTCTCATGTTAGGGTGAACCAAGGGTGAACCTCCTAAGGAGGTTCCTTAAGCCAACACAGAACGGAAAAATTGAAACAGGAAAGAGATAGCAAAAATTATTTAGCAGGAGCCAAGATGACAAGAAAACCACAAAGGAATCACTTAGCAAAAGTGAAGACGTACTTTAAATCTATTGCAGCGGATAAATAAAAAAAAAAAAATTGGAATTTTGTATTAGTTAGCATGCATCCATTTTAGCGAGCATCACTTGCGTCTGGTGGGGCTTGGGGGGTTTGGTTGGTTGATTTGGTTCTTTACAAATGAACTGTTAAATCTGGTTGGAGCCAGAATCAAGTGGGTAAAAGGGAAGTAATATCCGTACCCTATAAAAAACGTAGGTAATTGTGTCGTGACAAACTGTCTTGAACAAAGCTCTACAAACTGAAGCACAAAGAGGAATTCGTCATTAGTTTTTGCCTCAAGAACATCCCTGAGCGCTGAGAGTAGGAGTAAGTGCCCATTTGTAGGTCGATGGCAGCCTCAGGCCTCCGCTGCTGAGACAGCCTTAGGATTTCTATGCATTATAGAAGAGTCCCCAAACTCAAAAAGCCATTTCCAACCCTAAATAATGGTATATTTTAGTTGGTGTTTAAGAGACAGTTTTACAAGCCAAAACCAATTTTATGCAAAATGAGATGGGAGGAGAAGAATTAAACTGAAGGAAGTGACAGACAATTGAGAACTTAATAAAAAAACTTCTAGTAGATGCCCCCCAAACCACAAGTTTGGGCTGAAAAAGAAAACCACAGGTTAAAAACTAGCCTGGCTTTGAAAGAAATGAAAGTCATGATAAAGCAAGAGAAATATTGCTAATTCCACTGCCTGGGAAGTCAGGCTGCCCCTTCCAACAGCCGACCCTTCGTTCCCAAGCATGGGCTGACCCACGTCACGGAAGGAGACAGCAGTGATGAGAAGGGAAAATGGGCACTTTACGAAAAGGGAAGCAAAGGGCACAAAAATATGTATGTGGCAAGCAGAGCTGAAACACTGAAAGCTTTTAAAATGTGCTCTTGGTCCCTACGGTGTCCCCAGCAGTTTCAGACCGGTTTGGGAAGCAGTAACAGGAGTTACCACTCACCCCACCCCGAAAGCAGGAGTTACGTGTTCGGCAAGGTGAGACTTCCTGCAATATCAAGGGTAGGTTGCATGTTAGAAAGTAAAGAGCAGCAGCCTTCTGCTCCCGAAAAGTAAAAATGAAAATGTCATTTTGAATATAGAAAAATATAGACAATTTCAGGAAATACAGCTGCCTGGTAAAAAGGCCCAGTGCCTGTTTTGAGCTTATTAACGTCAACGGCAGGTTTTTGAATCTAACAATGAGTAAAGATTCTCCTCTTCTGGGTTGATGTAAGGTCCCTTGGACAGAGTAAAATTTCACAGTGATGCCACAGGATGACCTTCAAAGCCATCCTTTCCAGAAAGAACTGCAAAGGATCTTCTGATAGACCAGAGTCCCGAGAATAAGGTTAGCAAGAAAGCAACACACGCCGTGCTTGGCCCAAGCTCCTTCCTCTCGCCCGAGTCAATTATATATAAATTAAATTGCATTCCTATGTTCTCCTCGTCTCCTCTCACAGCCTTTCATCAAACGGTTATGTAAAATAAATATTTCCTTCCTCCATCGCTTGCTAATGTTTGTCGGCATTAGCTGAAGTTGTCAACCCAAGGCGAGAGTCAGCTCAGAGAAAGAAAGTCCTAGAGCGGGATCACAAGGCTGCCCGTTTCTTCTGAACTTGATCCTTTATTTCAGCAACTCTGCTGGATCCCACTTTTTCAAACCTTTACATTTCTTGCCAGCTCAGAGGCTCCAATTTCAACATTTTCTTTACGGTAAATCCTAGTTGTGGCAAGCCAAATGTACATATTTTTCAACATAGATAAACCCCCCTCACTCGCATCTGAGAATAAGACTAATATGGGAGTGTTCAATACGTCTTACTATTAACATAGATACAAACAAAGCAGCCAAGTCAATAAATTACAGGAGATAGGCTTCTCCCGGAGGACGAGAAGGAAGTAAATGAATAAAGGTACATATGTTAGGCGAGGCTGAGTCCCTAACAAGACATCTGTGGAAGGGAGAGAGAGAATAAATCTTTTCCTTACTCTCAGTGGAACTGCATTAATCTTGCCTCAATTAGGCTTTTCTTACCTATTGCTTTTCCCCCATGAGCAAGCAAATAAAAACTCTAGCAAGGAAGGAGAGGGGAGAGCCACAGCCAAGGTAGAAAGTGAAAAAAAAAAAAGATGTAGAAAATTATTCTTTCAGAGCAAGAGACAGTTAAGATATTGTGATTAAGCAAAACACAGCTCCTCTCTCAACAGTTTATGACTTTACACTGCTTACGCGTTTTCTCTGCCCAGAGCCAACCAGCTAAAACTAATCCTTTACAGAGCGTTTTATCAAACGAGGAGAACGAGGTGACTGTCGGGAAGAAGCGACCCTCGCTGTAGAGCCATTTTCTCCATCAGTTGCTGAGTTCTGGTGCCTCTTAACACAGCCCTGAGGGCAAAGATCTGTTTACTCCCCACTCCCGCTCTATTCGCTTTGGATGCCTGAAGAAGAAACGTGTCCCATTTTCACTCGTGTAGCGTACAGACCGTATCTGATGCTCGAGAACAGAAAGCCACGGTCACTTCTGATGTTCAGGGTGCCTGTTTCACTCTTGCACATGTAGAAATTCCTGTGGTCTGTGCAATGCAAATGTTTCTTGGTTGTGGAAGTCTCTTTATCAGGTGCTGACAATTCGTGATCTGCTAATCTAATAATAGAAGAGGGTACCTTTGTACCCCCACAGTAGAGCAGGTAAGAACACCAAGACGCATTCGTACATGCTTTAGGCGTGTGGGAAGTGTGGGTTTAGAGGGAACCTTCACAGGCTTCGAAGCGTAGCCTTCAGAGCCCGTACTCTTCGACAATGTTGAGGCACATTCATAATCTCTTACGAGCAAATGACACAGAATGCAGAAACAGCAACAAAAATGATTTGCAGATTTCTTACCCAAATGCTGTTTACATTTGTTGAAATCACATTCTACTCCAGTCAATGTGATCTACCTTTTCTATTTCTGCTAAAAAAAAGAAAAAATATATATATATCTATCTCTTCATCTGTCCGTCCATCTATCCCTCATCCTCTGATATATCACAGCACCACAAATCCCTATAACATCATTGGATTATCACAACATTCACACCAGGCAGGACCCAGCCAGCACCTTCCTTCCCCATCATCACGTATCCTCTGGGAAAGCCTGAGCCTGAAGCCAGGCAGAGGCCCCAGCCCAGGAAAGCCGGGGCTGTGGACATTCAGAGGACTTTCTCTAGCCCTGACTGAACCCTCGCCATCTCGGCAAGATCAGCTATTTCCTTCCGCCTTACTCTGCGATTCCCACAGCCCCTTCTCGGCAGTCCTCTGCGGTGGTCCCAATCTTCCCTTCCTTTCTCATTTCCCTTCCGTTGCATCGCATAATCCCCACCCAGGTAAACCGCCCTGGAGCAGAGGAAATTTTTACTGCTACAACACCGTTCTCCTTGACGTGGCCTTCTACCGCTTTCCCCACCCAATTCCTATTCACGGATTAAATTCTTTGAGGCGGGAGCTGTCTCATACTCCGTGTTTTCACGATGTCTAGCACAATAGCGATCTATTTCGTGGCCTTGGTCCTTTTATTTTTTTGTCCTTTGCTTATATAATGCATATGATTCATTAATATGAAGTCTGCCAAAACCATCTGTTTTTGTTTTTTCTTTTTTCCTTATTCCGTGAAGTTGTCAAGTCAGCTTTGGGATATTTTGTCTAGACTCGATCCTTAGAAAGTTGATGTAACGAGCATGGGAAATCCTTTCCAATTTCATCTTTCGGGGATAATGCCATGTTGATATATGCTGTTTTCTGATTCGATGTTTGTGTTAGGAGAACATCTTTCTTCATCGTTGCGTCTTTCGTTTAGTTTTGGAAAAGATAATCCTTGGGTCATTAACGCTTTCTATGGTCTTGTTGAGCTTGGCAGAGTTTTCTTTCCTTATATTTCACAGCATTTTTTTCCCCTATGTATATTCCCTTGGAAGTTTTCCTCCATCTGTTTTGTAGTTTAATGCTTGGATGAGGCTCCGTATCTTGGGTGATGTCGCCGTTTCTACATAGGGCATTATCTGTTTTGCCTTTAAAAATGTACCAGCTTTGCAAATTAGAGGCTAATGATTTATAGCCCAAATGCTGCTGTCTCATCACTGGTCAAACAACGACTTTTTTCAAATGTCAGATAACAGATGGTGAAGAGAAATTTTATTTCCTCTTCTTCCAAATCTACCATTTGAGCTAGTAGGGAAAATGTGAGAAGAGGGAAGAGCTGGATACATGCTTCAGATTTTAAACATATTTGTTTTTAATCAGCATTTGACTATAGAACTGGTCAGGTTTTAAATGTTAATTGCAATTTTTTTCCCCTATTTTGGACAAAATTTCATACTCTGAAATCTGATTCAAAACTGACAAACTGTTTATTACTTTATAAAGTTCATCGGTTTTTGTTTTTAAGACGTAGTGATGTCAAAGTACAATTGGTAAGTTACTCTAAGTTTTTAACCATGAAAAATAAATTAAGCTACATCGTAAAAAATGTGTTTATATTTTTTCTTAGCAAGGAATTGCTATTGCTACAATTTCCTTGTAGCAAAGTGTTCTGTTCTAGGAAGAAGAGATAAACAGCTGAAAAAAATGTCTATGGGATACACTTCGTAATCCAGAATTTTATGTATGGTCTAGAAACATTACCTAATATTTAAACATCGCATCATGTGAGAAATAATTAGTACTTATATTACATCTATACAAACGGATACATATATTTTTGTCCGTCTGTCTGTCTCTATTAGATTATTACCTTGCCGCTGGTATTCTGAGGATAACATACTTGAAAAGTACAGTTTGTAGCAGACAGGAAACGGTGGGTGAAATTTAGCTCAGACTAAGTCCTGTTTGATTTGGACACGGGTGATACAGCTGAAGGACTGAAACTTAACAAGATATTTCCTGTTCCTATAACCTTCACCACAACCTTTGTTTTGATATCTGTGTTTTATTCTGAATACGTGCAAGGCGTAATACACTGTATTCAGCTGGAGTCAACAGCATCTATAGAGTGACTGTATAGTCATAATACAGCCTGGTTTATTCCCCGAATGTCTCTGATAAGACTTGGTCCAAGTAGATGATAGGGTTAAATGTATGGGTTTTCTAATTGAAATTGTTTTCTGTCATGAAATCTTTACAACAAACTTGATAATTTTAAGTCTTTATCAAGATCTCTGTTGATGTTATTAGGAATTTTACTTGAATATTTGTTGAGTAATTGTTAAATATTGGACATTTATAAGTTGTCTTGACCTTGAAAGTAACTACGTATTTTGTTGGGAAGCAAAGTAATTGATTATGATAAGAACCGTAATAACTATGTAATTGATTATATAGTGGAAGATATCTTAATGTATATATCTTGCTATCATAAAAAAATTGCATGTAGACAAGAAGAAGAAAATGGTAGAAAAGTCCCATCTGAGAAATGGATACTATGGCTACGCTACGAGCCACAGGGTTCAAAGAGTACGTGAAATTCCCTGGAGAGATGACAACCAAGACTGAGTAGATTATTCATCTGCCTTTTCTGATGTATTTTCTGAGTTGTTTTGTTCAGAGAACAAGGAAAATGTTTGTTTTATTGTTATAGTTAGTGCTGGAGATTTTTGTGCACGTTCTCATTTTTATAGCAAAACTCTCTTGTCGCTTCACATGCACCCACCTTTTGCGTGGTCTCAGTAAACGTCCCTCAGGAGTAATGAAAACGTTCTGTCTCTTTTTTGAGCAAACCATGGCAATATCTTCTGTTCCAAAACTTCCCATTAGTGGAATCTGAATCGCTTCTTTGCTACCTTAATGGAAAAGGACAGGAAAAGATTTAAAATTTGGTTAAGTAATTTAAAGAACAGCAGCAATTTTTCATCTTTCTCAGCTGCCTCGGCCAAAGCTTATCCTAATGCTCCTCCAAATCCTTGTATTCTCCCCTGCATATTTAGCTGCTGCTTAGCCTGCGTGTCAGCCCTCAGGGGATAGAGCCATAAATGTCTTCCTCAACGCTCCATCCAACCGTTCCTCTGGCAGCAAAACTTAATGACTTCGCTTAGGAATCAAAAAACAAATAAAGCCCCTCACTAAGGGGAATTCAGGTTAGAGTTTACTTTCTTATCCTTGCTTGAACTCAGCCTTCTGCGACCCCTGCAAGGCTTCCCCTCTTTAAAATTCACGTGTTCTGTGGGTGGTGCTCGTAGCATCTTACTGCCAGGGACAAAAGGGCAAAACCATTTTATTTGATCACCTTGTATAGAGCAGATCTGCGACCAAAATAGGGAATGATTTTCCATTGAAACTGACAAAAATAAGAGGATTGAATAAAATAAGTCTAACCTAAGTGAAACGAATGGCCTGAACGGACTATGCACTACTCTTGTTGAAACTGGAGAGTTACGTTTATAGCAGTTGGCATACGATTGATTAAGAGTTGTGGTGTTAAGTGTTTTGTCAGTGTTATGGTTTGGGGCAAAGCTTAAAATGTGCTAGAAAGCAAAGAGTAAATGAAAAGATATGAGTAGGTTTTGGTTTTTTTGTTTTTTGTTTTTTTTTTTTTTTTTTTTTTTGTTTTTTGTTTTTTGTTTTTTGTTTTTTCCCCTGTGAGAACCTGACTGACGATTTTTAGCATGCCTGGGTTTGGCAGGACTCAATGTTTGTTACCAGCGCAGTGTTGCTGTGAACGCTGCTAATGGTATCCCGAGTGGTAAAACAAAAAAAAGATGAATTATATGTTCCGAAGATTGAAAATTTACTAAGGAAATTTGGCTTGAGGAAAACATAAGGACATATTTTATGTTCATTTTGGTGACATGGATAAATATCAAACTCAAGGGAAAAAAAGCTTGTTTTGTAAGGTTGGGTACACTGTTAATAATAATAATAATACTAAAAAAAAATCAGATTATAAATACCAGATCCTCATGTAATGTAATTCATTTTCCTTCCATTGATTTAAGCAAGTACTAAACAAGCAGCTATGTCAACTTCTATCACCAAGGGCTTTAGTTCTGAATATGTAAGAACTTGATTTCTTAAAGTCTTTTATGTTAATCGTTCCCCTGTTGCACAGAGAGGCCGATCATATCTCAGCAAAGCGCAGTCTGCAAACAAATGAACAAAACCCAGCTGCCTCAGTTTAGATCATTCTGTGTGGGGACACATGGATAGAGAAGTGCATTTTTATATATATATTTATATATATACACACACACAAAAGTGTATATAAACAAACAAAATGATATAAATAAATTATAGAATTACATATATAAGAACACATTCAAATAAAAACTACAAATTCATTATGACGACTTGATCACATGCCCTGCCTTTGCTCATTCACGTGCATTCGTTCATTCTTCATGCTGGCTGCCCCTGAAGTAACAAGGTCTGTAACTAGAAAGAGAGTAACTTCTCTAAATCTCAAAGCATAGTAATCCGGGATTTAAAAAGTAAAGTGGTACCATTACAGCAGATAATTCTAACTCTGGAGAAATAGGTCAGAGCTGCAGTTCATCTCAACGCTGCTACCAACAAATGAGGTCAGGTTTTGCTTTCTTTTATTGTGCTGTTGCTTTGAAAGAAAAGCCTTTTTTTCCTGTTCTGATAAGAGTGCCACATTCCCAAGCAGCAACGCTAGAAAAGACAAGAGTAGAAATTAAATCTCTGGTCTGCATGGCCTGAGATATCCAGTCCCTCCTCAAAGAGTGTTTGCGCCGAAGGCTTCCAGCATTTCCCTTTGTGCGTTCCACCCAACACATGCACAACAAGTAAATCTCGCTATGCTCTTTTCAATATTTCTTATAAAATTCCATACATTGTTGCAGTCGAGTAGCATACAGCATGCATGAAAACCTGATAGCATTTTCCAAATATCCTCAGCGTAAAGAAGGATGAACACGCGGGCTCATTCAGAGCATTCTCTGTCACGGCATCTGCGTGCTCTGGTTACTTATTAAAGAGAAGTTGTCTCTACAGAACTACTCAAGGAAATGAAAATAAGAATCCCAGAATTTTCTGTAATTGCTTTTATGGAACGTCGTCATTCCAGAAGGAATTCTGTGCAGCTGGTAAAGGCTGTGTAACTACAAAAAAATACAGCCTTCCTATAAATTCTCTATGATCCCTAAGGAAACCTCAGGAAACAGGCTATTGCAATGCAGATTTGCAAGGTTCCCTGAAGAATACTGCACTTTCACAAATCCTTCCCTGAAGAGATTTAGCTTTTCAACAGCTTAGACTCAAGTACAATTAATTTTGATGGCCTCTGCATACTTACAAGTCTAATGTTGAGATTCCGTATCAATTACCACACGAGACTCTTCCCGGGTCCCTCCTCTGTGAGCTCCTATGGCTGCACTTTGTAGCCGTCGCCATCCTCTATGTAAATGATACGCCTGAAGCACACTGGTCTCTCTGAACCAGCTGAAATGTAAAGAAACTGCCAATAAATAGTCAGTTAAAGCTTTTGCTGTCAAGTATGAGAAGCGTGGAAGAAAGACACGGACACCTCCTCGGTTCTACATCAGGAGATACAAATTCCATTTTCATTCAAATAAATGTGCCTCAGACTGTGGAGGTGAATAATAAGACTCGTTTGCAAGAACGCAGGTGAACGACCGCTACAGTCTTGTCTGGAAGCATTTACTAATTCATGCTTCTTGTTAATGGCAAGTATTTGGACAGACGTTAGCATTTATGCAATTACGATTTGTAAAAATCTGATCAGCTTGTGCTAGGAGTGAGCTGTTAATTCCTTTTTGCTTAAAAAAGTTTATCTTCTCAGGAACCATGAAGGTTTGCAGTCAAAATTTTTTAAGTTTTCTGCTTTGATGTTCATCTAGATATATAAATCATCTATTAACTATTTGCAGAGGAAATCTCTTAAAACAATGAAATATAAATAAGTCATTTGGTGGAGGCAAGGCATTTTTCTGCCAAGTTTTACCCAAACCGGTATTTGGGGTTTTTTATGCAGGGATAGGATAGTCTTAATAAATCTGGCAAAGGGGAATCAATATGAGAATGATGAATTGAACTTTTTTTTCTTATTTTTCAAAGTGACAGATTGATGACGGTTCATGAAAAAGATATTAGGCAGTCTCATTCTCCCTCTGCTGTAGGCAGATAAAGATAACTGGTCCGTAGCCGTTCCCTATCTGACCCGGGGATCTTTCTACAGAAAAGTTACAAAGGCTTCTGGGTGAAAATAATGATGATATTTAAGAGAGTAAATGTTTACACTTCATGGATGTAGATATTTTTAAGTAGAAACATAATGTATCGATGAGTCAATACTTCATTGTCTATAAAAATTTCACAAATCGTGGCTGAATTTCCTAATTTAATACTTGGATGTGCTGCTCAGAGAAGAGAGTTCTGACATAAAGGAACAAGTCAGAACTGGTGATGGCAGGCGAGCAGGCTTGTTTATCTGATCGCCTCGAGCAATGTGGGAGGAACTGCCAACAAATGACAGCCATCATTAGTAATAGTCACGGCATACGGGGTACTTTGCAGAAAAAGCCAGATAGATTAAACCATAAAATTACAGAACAGTAAGTGCACCTCGTATTTGGTGTGATTCTTGACATTTATTTTTATTTGATCCTGTTTATGATACGTTTGAATTGCTGTACTCAGAAAGTATAATTATTTCTCCTAGAGCTTCAAAGTTGTTTTTTCTTTTTTTTCCCCCAGATATCCTCCTCTTCCCTCTCTCCTTTCCTTTCAATGTAAATAATGGAAGGACTGTAACAGCCACACCAGCTGCTGAAATTTGCTGCTTGTTTGTAGAGGAGATAAAGTAAAAGCACAAGAAATGCAAATCACCTTGTCAGCCTCTAGTGGAAAGAATGCAACCGACTCTCTGCCTGGGACAAGGATAAATTTAACACTGAGTCAGAAAACATAAATTACTGGTATTTCAGGTAGGATTGTGTTTTCATAGCCACCACCCGACAGAATGGATGTTTGCTCTTACCATTTGCTGTGTCTTGTTCAGGAGATAAACATCATTGCCGTGTTTCCCATTACAGGAATCGAAAGAAAACTTCAGCTGTGGTAGAAATGGAATAAGCACGTCTCCAGGATCACTCAGGGCTGGAAGGAAAAGCATTACGCTTTTCCAAATGCCGAAGGCAGCACCTTCGTACTGTGGCTCGAGACAACATTCTCGGCCTCTAACGTGAGTGAAGTCTCAGTAAAAGCAGTATTTAGATACGTGCTTGATTTAAATGTAGCAATCAAAGCAATAAATGAGCGTTTAAGCTACCACTTGTATATTCGTTCCCTCTCCCTTTCTATAAAGAGAAGAAGTTTCTGACAGTCTTGATATTATATAATATCTTATTCTCTTTTTGCATTATTCTTGACTATAAGTATGTTTGAATGTTGTCTCTATCGCTACAGGCAGAAGTCCCCCTTAGCTTCAGGCTTCAACAACTCAGCCACCAATGCTATGAAAACCAGAAAGCCCAATAACCCTTGACAGTTTACGTAAACTCAATAGCTGTGCCACTGAAATTCAATAGAAAATGTTGCAGTCACAACATTCGGATCACTACATGAATTAAACAAGGGTTTGATTCACTTTCTAGAAAGGAAACGTACAATAATAGGTTTCCTAAAAAAGTGCAAAGATTGTAAACTAGGAGGGGGTTATACTTTTTTTTTTTAGTAATGATTTCCCCCCCTCTCCATGATCAAATTAAAGGAAATATTAAAGCCTGTGAACAACTATGATAGTTTCAATTTAGATCACTTCGGTTTTGTGAACACTTTCAATTATAAATACGTGCTCAAGTAATTTCTCTCGACCAAACGCAAAATACTTTCCTTTACAGCTGCCCAGAATAATACAGGATTTGAGCTCTCTTAACTCTTACTCTCCGAACTCCAAGGGGAAAATATTATTGCATGCTGGGAGTCATTATGGTGATTCCAGCCAAGTTACGAAAAACCCACTAGTTTTACTAGTCAATACTGATACTGTCTGAGCAATAATGGAGATTTTGGAAGTCTATGTGGGTAAGAGTTTCTCAGCAAAACTGAAGAGATGCCTGCGTGGTCTTTGTGCAAGCGTGTGGGTAACCATGTCAAACTGCGGCATTTTGTACCGAACCCAGCGTCTGCAGAACTCATTTGTACTCCGTTTGTTTCAAAGGCTTTTCATGTTTGCAGTAGGTAAAATGGCTTTCTAAGCCACTGGAAGAGCCTGCGCTTGGGTAGTGCTAAAGTATTGCTGTGGGAAAGCAGAACGTAAGCTTTCGAAGATGTAAAACTGCATTTTGACCACGGTGTACCTATGAAACAGAAGTCTCATAACATTTCAGTAAGGCAGAATCAGAGTTTACAATCTCGTGAGTGCCTCTACATCTCACCTGCCTGGAAATTTCTCAGCGTTTCAACTGCATAGGCCAACTTTTTCCCAACACTTCTACTAAGAATGAGCGACTCTTGAAAACCAACGCCATTCCCGACTTACAACTCCCATACCTTCCCAGGAAAAAACACTTGATTAGATGCCACGTATGAAAACAATATTAGAATACATTTACCGTATGTGGTGGATACGAATACTTGGTAACTTTTGCCTCTTACAACTGATTCCCTTGGCCGTTACACCTAATAATACCAAATCCTGCCTCGCTGCCTGCAGCTTTTGCTGCATTAAGATGCTGCTTTCACTTTGGACCTGGATTCTTTTTGCTCCCGCATTTGCCAAGCCTTTGGTGTAAATCTGAAGCGGGCACTCACAGTTAGCAACCACCATTATTAACAGGAGCTATAGGTTGCCCAGATCTGATATTTGTCGCACCAGCACCTTCCTATTGGTTTCAACATCACAGCAATATAAATGGTATATAACAAACCTTTCCTATAGTTATAAGGAGATTGTCAGGCATCTTTTTCACCTCTCTGTAATTTTGTACAATTGCTAACATGAGAATACACATACAAATCAAGCATGACAGTTACATCAACGTAAAGTGACCTAAAAATGACACTCACGCAGTTTCTTAAAACAAACATAAATAATCTAGAGACATGTAATAAATCCTGAGGGCACCCTCTACCTCCAGATAGCTCTCTCTTTCCACTGCCTATTGTACGATAAAGAATGTTCAGTACTTACACCATTACTATTCATTTTCTGCATGGATGATTTATCTTACATACAAGGAAAACAAAGGAAGAAGAGGAAAAAAAAAACCTTAGGAAAAGATGAAAGTGTATGTTTCCTCTTTGTGATGTTATAACCACTCTGGGAGCAAAACAGGTTATTAAGACTCTTCTACCTTGAATATATTTAGTAAATTATCTCTCCTTCTAATCGGTTAACTGTTTTTCATACTTCACTGATACTTCACAATAAACTTTACTGAAGTCTCTGAAAAATGTGCAGCTGTGAAAAAAGCATTAGTGAGACAGTAGGATTGCATAAGCAAATAAATGAGACAAAAGCTGTGATTCCCTTCTATGAAGCAACAACACAGCCCCCTGCAGCCAGCCTGTACAGCACCTGCTACCTCGCGTCACGAAGTGTGCTGCAGAAGCGGAAGGATTAAGAGAACAAAAGTGATTAAGGGGCTATAAAACGTCTGGTACGACCAAGGACAGAAAAGACGGAGGCTCTGCTTTCTGAAGAAAAACTCACAAGATGGGTATGTTAAAGTAAATCAGTTAAAGGAGGTGACTCAGAAGCCTCTGTCTCTGCACCTCACTGCCCAGGAGCAAGATGATATTCAATTAAATTAAAGGTGTGAAACCAGGACTGACACAAAAATACCTCTCCATAGTAACTAAACTGTGGAACTCAACGCTACCAGAAGTCACCAAACCCAACAGCTCAGCAAAACTAACAAGGAGGGACTAGACATTTATAAAGACATTAAGATGATTGAGTTTTTATCATATTAAATGCCATATACAGTGGTTTAGGCCCATACGTAACTGTTGCAAACTACCGCAAGAGCCAGCATGGAAAGCTATAGGTAGGTTCTTGCACCTTGTCCTGAAGCACCTGGTGCAGATACTACAGGAGAAAGAACAGAATTTGGTTTTGAAGTTACAGGAATAAGAGAAGGGCATAAAGACACTCCATGTTTACTTCTTTACCCTTACACATAGATTTACTTATTTTCCTTGCCAGATCAGTTCAGTTATATAAAATATAACTACACAAAATATTCCTTTCTTTTTGTAACAGTTTGACCAATATGGCATAATTCAAAAATTTCATATTTATTAAAAAAGTGTAAAGAAAGCTACTATTAACCACAAAAGTCAGTGATTTGTGTGTGTGTGCGCGCCGTGTACAAGAAATAATTTTCTTTGAATGCTGAATTTTTTTTGTCTGTGTGTCAATTCTACTGCAAACATAGTATGTGTGTGTGACTGGTTTTTTGGAAGATAATATAGCAACCGGAAAAAATGTATACTCCCTCTTCCCAATGTTTTCCCCAGTGCTCTATATAGCTTGCTATATATTGTTTCCTTAATAATGAATACTGTTGTTCTAGCATAGCTATCTTCTAACCATCATCTGTTTTTACTTAAGTCATTCTGAAAGACTTGGGGTTTTTCTGTTTTTGTTTTTACACCCAGTTCAACTAGTAACTCATAACATGCAGGTCAGCTAAGTGAGAAAAAGAAAAGGTCATGACAGTCAGGAAAATTTTTAGAGAGGATTATTTAGTGCAATCAAGTATTTGTTAATGTTTCCCCTTCTACATGATTACTATTTTCTGTTTGAAAATCATTTGTTGCAAGAAAATTATATCTCCTATTCCTGTAATACCTTAAGAATACATTTAGATATTTTCTTAGGTTTAATATATTTGGAAATGTTGTCTCAGAAGCATATTAGCCGACTTTTATTCCATTTTGACTTACCTATACCTTTTGACACAAGCTATAATTAAATGCCATTAGTTAACTTCTCTCTGAATCGAACTGGAGCTGAGGCATCACAAAATACAGACAGGCTCCAGGATGCCTTTTTGGAGTCGGTATCCTCAAAAGTTGGAGCAGAACTGTACCAAAATTATATTTCTATTCATGATTTATTCTTAATGCTGAGGCCAGCTTTTAATTCCTGAACCTGTGCCAGTTAGACTTTAGCCCATCAACAGTCATTCTTACTTAGAGATTACACTTTACTTACAATAAATTCACCAGCCTAGCATTTGACCATTTACTGCATTTTTCTGGCTAACAGTAGAGCATTCGAATTAATTGAGCCAAATCTTTGCATTTTTGTAGAAGTTTTACTCAGCACTTAATTTGCCTAGTGAAATCTGTATTATTCCAACATTATATATTAGAAAATAATAAATCAGACTTCTGCATAAAAATTACTGATAAACTATTTCCTGATACGCCTCACTGTTTACACATATACACAATCACACTGCTATACAGATATTTTTCTAAACTGTAGGAGACCTCCCTGATGATTTTTCCTAAATGAACACAAGTGGGTTAAATAGCAAGTTCAGGGTTACGTGGTTATGACAGTTGCCAGGATTAGGAAGAGAGATCTGTCAATTCCAATAGAGAACTGCGAAAAGTCAATAATACCAGTTAATAATCACATCTACTGCCTAAAAGCAAAACAATTCTAAAAGTAATAAACTTAAAAAGTGATAATTACATTGCAAACTTGAAGCAAAACTGAGATGAAAACCAAACAGAAGAGCAATTACGCCGGTATACTTCTCAGTATATCTTTGGCTATGTTACCTTTCCTTTAGGGGCACCCTGAGGAGCTTTGAGAACTGTCGCACAGTAGATACAAGCCAAAGCTGAGTTTCTGTGTCGTTCAAGAAAGACAGCACTTCAACACAGGGTGAAATCAGCTAATCAAGTTCTGAATCGCGTTTATTGTCTTGAAATTCTTACGCAGCGTCAGCACCGAAGGCCTCTGTATGTTAACGGCAAAGTCAGCGGGGCTTGGCCTCTTCGAGAGGCAGTCAGGTCTTCGCAATACAGCCTTGTGTCTCCTCCACTGTGTCTCCTCTGGAGGAATAATGGGGTGGTCAGGATCCCTTCCACCTCACAGACTTTTTAGATGGAGCGTAGAGCTTAAGGTGATATTTAAGATCTTGTACCAGTAATAGATTTCATTTCATTCACTGATGAAGCCAATGTACCTGTGCAGTAAAGGTTAGCAGCTAAACGGGCTACCTGTAGGAGTACTGGAAAGGTTAACTCCCCCATAAATGTGACCACTCTCTATCTTGACTTAAATATGCTTTCAGAAAGTCAACCTACAATCAGTTACCAAAATCACACCCTAAAAAAACCTCCCTGGCCGGCGAGAACAGACGCGGTGATACAAAACAGCGTTGGAGGCCAACGGGCGAGACGAACGCTACCTTCCTCCTTCCAACAGTCATCACTGTACCGGCTCCTCTTCACTGACAAGCGTTTGCCAATTGCGGCTACAATAAACGGCCGAGAAACGTTTGCCCTTAAGAATCTTTCCCCTTTGCTTTCCCTCGCTGCTTGGTGGCCAGCCGGTTGTGCAGTGACTGGGTTATAGCATCTCGCCCCTTTTTTGGTTCGTGAAACTTTCCTCGCGGATTCATTTCCCCCCCCCCCGCCCCTTTCTTTCAGTGGGTCGTGATTGTGGCATAACTTAATTAAACTTTCCTGGTGCCAGGTACTTCTACCTCAGTAAGGTTCTGTAGAAGGGAAAAGACGGTGTTTAGATTTGCTTTGAACGTCCTTGCAGCTGTGAAACGTGGATGGCAGGGTTGCTGGAACAAACTCTCTTCTGAGGTTTCCTGTACTTTCTGCTTGCAGGATTGCCAAGAATATTCCTAAGGCAGCTTTTTCACAGTGACTTGGAATTTCACACTCTAGATGAAAGCAATGCGAAAGCAAACGAGAAGCAGAGTTAAAAAGAAAGAGAGTATTTCAGGTTAGCTGTGTTAAATTCAAGAAATGAGCAAGTTTAAAGGAAAAGATTCCTTCTTTTTCCCTCCCTTCACCAACTAATAATTTCCTACTTAATATTTCCTTCTGATTTCCCTGCCGTCTGTCAACAGTGGCACAGAAGTTGCTCCTACTTTATCTGCTATTTACTGGCAAGTGCAACTTGACGTCTCAGACGAAAAGTCCATGTTTTTAAAAAGTACCGTCCCCTCTTAGCCTGGGGAAATTTAGTCCTGTAGGACTTTATCCTCTATGTGCTTAAGAATTCAACATCAAGCACCGTATCACGTTTTACCCCCAAAACTCACGGCAGAAAACTGATGAACTCTTGCATGCGCTGTGCTTCACGCCAAAGAGTTACAGCACTTGGGTCTCACGTGCGATATTGTCCGTGGCATAACCACGAGAACAGCTTCTGAGCCCTGTCGGTTTAATGAGTCTGAGCACACTTCTCACATCCCAAAGCAGAGCAGCTGGAACCCCAAACAAATATTCAAAGCTTCATTTCCTAAGGACCATATGTATAGAGAGGACCTAATGCTAGCGATAAACACTCAGAAGCCATCGATTTAGTAGATTTATGAATGCAAAAGTAAAGGTGCCCAAATTGCAGGGTCAGGTTGCTTAATACAACTGTTTTTCTCGCTGTGAGAATAACTTTGCTAACACTGTATGATAACGCTTGCAAGTCTCTTGGCTTATCTTTCATTGCCAAAATATCTTTGATTGTACTAAATATACACAGAGACAGTGATCGAGAAGACATGTTTTAAACAGTCACCTACTGGTGTAAAAATCAACATGAATGTTTTTGTTGTGTGGAGCTCTTCATTCAAACACAGATGAAGAACTGGATGAAGCATCAACATCTTTCCTGCTTTACACAAGCCAATTATATCTGTGCAGTCGCCGATGTGGTTTTTTCCAGAGGCTGAGCGTGTAAAGCCATAGCCTTTGTTTGCAGGGAAATGAAAAGAACTCTGTAGGTATCTTCCATCTCTTGCTTCTCTAATCCTATTATTCTGCATTTCATTTCCCAGAAACTTTAAGGTCCAGCTGAACAATTCTTGGAGCATGTTTCCCTTTGCCAAGAGCTGATATATTATTCTCCGAGAGGTGCAGAGAGTTGGTTCCAGATATAATACCAGCTCTCCTTTCATGCTCCTCAGATGCCTATTCTTTACAGGAGCTGCTGTTAAACTTCTCTATGAGAAACACAGGAGAAAGAAGTCACAGCCACAGCATTCCTGGAGAATATGAAAAGTAATATTGTACTTTTCAGGGGAGAACACAGCTTGGGAGGGAACGAGAATGAATCATAGTGAATCATTTTCACTCACTGAATATAGTACAGAAATGGGGGAGGGGGGGGAAAGGGGGAGTGTGAAGATATTTGCCTCTTTCACTCTATAAAGCAGCAGCTAAACCTCCTCAGGACTCCTTTAAAAGCTGTACGAAACACCTAGTGTAGATACGCTGTCTGTACAAACACTTAGTAGACGGAAATCATAGAAGGAAAAAACCACGGGCTGATTTAACCGTGGCAGTGAGTGCTGAGACGAGAGACTTTGGGACATGGCACCCAAGGTCTGGGTGGCCTGCACAGAGAGAACCATTGCACAACCCCCCACGGGAAATTACAGGGCAGGCAGATCGACACAATTCAAAGGTCACGGAGAAGGGTTGTGACGGTCAAGGACTTTCAAAGGGTGCAGGAAGGATTCTCCGCCTCCTACCAAGCATAATTTAAAGTAAGGCAGTTTGCCCTATGAGGGCAAAGAGAACGCCTGTGCCCCCAAAAGAAGTCCACATAAGTATATCTATCGATATTCTGTGCGGAAGGGGGAAAAAACCTATTGCAATGTTACTATAAAACACCTTTATGCCACTGTAGAAGGGATCGTGGAGGTGTACTGGTTTCATTACACGGGCGCAAAATCACATTGACAAATTATACCAGTACAAAAGGTACATTTAGAATGGGCCTAACAAGTACAAGGTCAGTCTAACTCACCACGACGGAAGAGCGGAGAAACTTCTTTCCTAAAAATTGAAGGTCTTCCTTTAATGCAAGTATCCTATGTACACTTTGTCTGGATCAACTTCTGCAGAGTGAAAGCTAGCTATACGAAACAGAAATACCTCTCCTTTTCATTTCTTTTTATCTTTATTTTTTAAAAAAATTGCTTTCAATTTAAGAATTTTATGAAACCATTTGAATAAAGTATGTTTTGGTAAAAGCTACTCCGGTCATTCTGGAGAGAAAATACCTTCAAGAAGATAAAAAGGTAATCTGGCACCCTTCTAAATTGGAAATCCTTTGAAGAGAATGAGCCAAGCCCTTTCTTTTTCATAAACAGTGCTACGTGTAGGCCTGCATTGTGATGACATGCGCTGATGATGAGGAGGGATGGGAACTGAAATTTGCAGGGGTAAAAGTTATGAGGAGAAGACCAGTACATACCCCAGGATTTCAATTAGGAGTTTTCAAATACCTCCTCATCTCAGTGGTTGTGGGATGAAGAAAGAAATGCAGCTGTCTCTGGAGACACGGCAGAAATTTCTGTAACACCAGTTAACAGTGTTTACCTAAGTCCATTTTTCACTGATTCATCTCCACTCTGCGTTGCTACAAGTTGGTCTCTGCTCGGGAAGACAGCTTGGCAGGAAAAAGATTCCTCTGCTTGCTCAAGGTCTTCTTACTGACTAGCAAGGGCCAAGTTCTCTAGTGGAGCTGGAAAATGTGCCAAGAAGCGTAACTCCGTCTGTTTTTCTTTTCTTTCTCGGTCATAAAAAGGAGTCGCTGCCCTGCACCACAGAAGATGCAAGTTAGGACAGCGTTATGATTCAGACTGGGTAGGCGGAAGAGAAAAGTATGTGCTGGATGCGCAGGGCTTGTTGGCCAACCCAGCCAGAAGAAACCAAACGGAGAATGGTTTGCTGACAACATGAATGAAAAAGAAGCCACTCTACCAGTGGCTTTCCGTCTTCTTTCCATCTTTCCAAGATGAAAGCAAAGAGCTCCAGAGAGGATCTTACCAACGGTAAGGACTCCCCCGACATCCCAGCCCAGAGCTCTCCGCCCCCCCATTTACTTAAAATAAAAAGAATGACTTCACCCTTTCTTGGGGGGGGAGGAATCTACAAAGCACTTTAATGACAAATCCTTACTGAGATGAGTAATTCTTTGTTGGAGAACAGCACCTAGTAGGAGGTTTTTGTGTTTGGTCTCAATCTACGCACACCTTCAAGGGGAACACGTGAAGAATTATAATATGATCTGAGAGCCCGACCATGAAATTAGAAAAAAAAGATTAGAAAAAGGGTGCACGCTTTTAATGATCTGGGTAATTAAACATTGGAACAATTTAGCAAGACTGGGGCGGACTTTCCATATGGTTTAACATGTTTGTACTTAGACTGCTTCATAATATGGTATCTTGTAGGAAATTTGTAAACACAGTTTGGTAACACAGATTTTTACTTCAACTTGCAGCAAGTGCATAAATAGATTTAAAATCATTAACAGAAGGCTAATAAAAAAAAAAAGATGAAATCACACGATCAGCCACTCTGGTAATCCCACCCACCTTTCATACAATACAGGGAGATTTCAAGCAATCTCCAAAAGGGCAGGTTGGGTTAGAAAAGAAAAGAAAAATAATATTCCTGAGAGATTTATAATTAAAGCCCAAGATTCATTTCCGTTTGAAACAGATGGTCAGGCAAAGGCATTCTGGATAATTTAGCAAAAGCCTGTGCTTCAACTAGCTAACAAAAGCATTGATTTAATCCTCCATCTAGTTGCACAGGGTAACCTGTTTATTGCGTATTACGGCTCAGGAAATACCTGCATTGCTTAAAAACTAACGCGCTTACAGGACCAGCGCAGATCCCGAATGATGAACAGCATTACTGCTTTTAATGAAAATAAATTAGAAATGCAAGTGAAGAGAAAGACAAACAAGACTTATAAAATTCTAGAAAAGAGTGAGAGATTGAGGGCTGAGTGAATCAGGAGAAACCTAACATGATTATAATGAATGGTAGATAACTAAAATATCACTGAGATGTTGCAGTGGAAGTAGTGTTGGGTGAATGTAGTATATTTGATAGACGATAACAATTAAGTTTTTCTTGTTTCTTTAAGGTAAACTAAGGAACCATAATATGACACAGTTACAGTATTGGATGGATAAATCTCAATGACAGCACTGGAAACACGCTTTCATACCTTGGGAAGTCTTCTATCTCAGGAGATGGTGCAGAAGAGAGTCATTGACGTGTCTTTTCCTCTGAGAATAAAAGAGAGTGTCGGTAACGTTACACCTACGACATTTTTTCTTTCATCTACCCTCCCCATAATAAACAAATTGCAATTTTGGTTTACTGCTCTCACATCTACCTTAGTAATTCACAAAATGCCCATTTAAGCCAGTAAGTATGTCACCTGGACCTGTAAACAGCGGTAACTACAAACTCTCAGACCTGCCCTATTTTCATTATTAAAGCTGTTAATGTTTTCCGGCAGTACTCATGCCCTTGCAGAGCAACTCTGCTTTTGTTTATATTTTCAGAAAGTACGTGGTGAAAAAAAAAAACACCAAAAATTAATGACCTTTGGGAAAATAATTTCACTAGGCAATTACAGACTGAATAAATTCTGGAATTAGAAGACAGTTCTACAAATATATTTGATATTGTCATAGGGAAAATATTACTCATCTTGCTGGATGCAGCAAAAGATTTTAGGATGCAAATGATTAAGTCAGCCTGAGTGTTCCCCTACCCGTTGCTCCTCCCAGCTGAACTGCGGGCACAGGTAGTAGCTGATTTTAGAACGTGACCTTCACCTCCCCAGTCCACTGGGATGATGCAAGAACGTCCGAATATGCTCTTCGTCTCCAAACTCAGTACCCAGCAGCTAAACCAGGCAATCGAGAGGCTACTGTGGTACTACTGCACGCTGATTTAAACACTGCAGCTACCAAACTCCAGTAGAGCACGCCTGATGAAGTGTTTGAGGAATGACGACCCGATGGTTTAAACATTAGCCTCCAATTCAGGACATTCGGGCTTTTGCCAGCCCTCACCAATGACTTCCTCGGTCACCTTGGAACAACCTATGTGGAAGAAATAACTAGGTACGTCTGTCACAGTAGCGTTCTGGTGAGGTGGAGTGGATTTCACCGTTCAGCAGCGATAAACCAGCATGTCGCACTCGGAACCAGGAAAATCAGAATGAGGATCTGTCCACAGCGATGGAAATGGAGTAGCTGTTTTATGGCATTGATTACTCACCTACATGATCTTCAACATGTTCTGCTGGGAAAAGGCAACTGCTAAAACACTCCAGTTATGCATGCTACCTGAAGGTTATATCTGAATAAATATAATATATCTGATTTAAATAAGTATGAGTTAAACAGTGACCACCCTCTGGAATCATGAAATGTGAAAAAGTGACTTTTGAAAATTTCCTCCTTAGAGGAGGATGTCCATATTTTTCCTGAATTGGACATTATTGGCACGGCTGCTGTTAGTATATTTTGGGATATAAAATATAATTAGAGAGTTTATTCTGTATCCTCTTTATTTTACACATTTTCATCTTCTGTTTTGTATAGGGGCCTTTTAGAAAATGGCTGTAAACTTGAGACAACGAACTTGATGAGAAAACATCAAGTCCTTTTTCCAGGACAGTTTCAAACTTCTTCTTTTTTTTTTTCTGTATAAGAATAAACAACACCTAAGGAGTAAAAAGCCTGCCAGGAAACAACAAAAATAAACACAAACCACAGAGCCAGCCCCCTGCCTGGGCTCTTGACTGGAGGTGCCATCCCGAGGCTGAAGCAGCAGGGGATGCTCTAGGCTCAGTGCAGCCTTGAACGTCACAGCTACCTTCCAGCACAGGAGATTTAGGCTTTCAAGACTCCTGGATGCCAAATTGTTTTGCTCCTTGAACCAAGCGATCAAGAGGTTAAAATAACTCCGACAGCACAAGCAGAGCGTACACCAGATTGCATTAGCAATGGCTACCCGACAGGCCTCCAACGAGACGTCATCGTTAAAAGGAGGTGCTTGCAGGGGAAGCAGTGCTGGGTCCGGCCCGTGCAAAACGACCGCAGACAAGGTTTGCAGGTGACACAAAGGCTGCTGGTATATAACAAGGAAAACAGGGCAACTGCAAAGTGATGCAGATTACCTGAAAAATTCATCGAATCATAGACATTCAGCCTCTTCAACAAAATACGTTTTACTGAAACCAGCTACGGACCAATGCAGAGAATATGTGCGACAAGGGATGAAGGCGTACCAGTAGAATGGTTGGAGTGGTGAGAAACCTTAAATCAATTTGAGAGTCATGAAGGACATGCAATTCAGTAGAGGCAGAGGAGTACTCCCTTCTTCTCAGGAGGTGATATTACTTCCTCTATAGCTTGAGTGAAACTCACACTGGAATATCGTATTTACTTTTGATGTCCACATTTTTCATAGTTTACTGAAAAACTGGAGAAGGTGTGTAAAAAAGCCTCAGCTCCTATTCAGGAACTGGAGAAAGTGCCATATAATGATTAGTCTCTAAGGACCTGGCCCGTTCAGCTTCTAAAAAAATTAAAGGTTGGAAGACAGATGTACAACCATAAGAGGAAAACATCAGGTGCCAAAGGACTCTTAGTCTTGGGGATAAAAATAACATAGGGCTGGAATCTGTAGCCAGACAAAAAATGAAATTAGAAAGAAAGCATATATATACTTTTAACTCAGATACTAACTATTGCAAGAGATTTACAACGGGAAATAATAGATTCTTCAGATTTTTCTGCTTTAAATCAGAACTGGATGCTTTTCTTCATGTTTATTCAAGTAACAGTTATCTTCTAGTTAAACAGAATTTACTAGGTTTGAGTAATGAAATGGGAATTAAAGAAAAGTATAGGAAATGGCAACCTGGCAAGCTTGTGTCTTTAGCAAGACACTGTGTATTTAACAAGTCTACTGTATAAGCAGACAGGACAACGAGAACAGTTATTATTTGTTTATGAATTTAGCTGAATTTAGGGTTGCGTTATATGAAATGCTTTCCTGTGTACCAGTGAGGAACAACCATGACTACTAGGAGAAAGACATGATTTTAGCTGGACTTCAAGGACTGTCTTCTAGTACAAGTCCTCATGCTGGTCTTTGCTGGCATGAACGAGAAGGAAACAGATGTCAGCGAGATCTCAGCCTGCTGAATCTGTAATAGAGAAAATCTTCCACTGATTTTAATATAACCATCCCACAAGTTTAGTCAGTGCGTGGAAGTAAGAAAGTGATTGGAAAGAAAGGACAAGACCCAGAAAGGGTTTCATCTAAACTTTCTCATTATCTGGGGGTAACTATTGGATCTTGGCATACTCACACGCTGAAAAGTTTAATGACTTTCCTGTTAATGACTGGGTAGCTGGGGCTGTGGGAGGCTGAGGAGAGCGGTGCAAGTGGAAGCAGCACGGCGTGTTCCTCCTGACGCAAACCAGGCACTTCTTGTTCTTCTCGTGCTGCCTTTCTACACGGGGGGGGTTCCAAGCAGACTTTCACATCTGATGTCGAAAGCAAAATTAATCATTTAGCCTTTTTCCTTCAAAGAGAGGGAAAAAAAAAAAATCTAGTGGCAGTAAAAACCTCAAAGAAATCATGTTTAAAGACAAAAGGTTGTGAGGTGCTGAAGTCATCTGAGCTGAAGGCCAGGGCTGTGCGCTCCCTCTGTGTCTCTGCAAACCCTTCTTCGCGGAGGTTAATATTTATTAACTGCAGATACTTTCCTCTGCTGTCCAAATGGAATGTAGTTTTCAAATCCTCCATAGCTACATACATAGTAATAAGAGATTGATTATTTAAGTATTTTAGAAATAGGTCTTGCTAAGAGATTGCAATTTGGTAAAGATAAACACCACCCACCAAAAAGCTCCAATGTGCTCTTTATCAGCACTAACTATATTCACTCCATCCACAGTGATAAAATGTAATGAAATCGGCTAATGAAAACCCAAATAAAACTGGAACCAATCACTATAAAAAAGGTATGCTGTCAGAGAAAGACTTAAGAGGGTGGCCCAAAGGTAAGACATTACCAGTTATACCCTTGGCCTTAAAGTTTTGCCAATATTCAGAGCTTTGAAGGTTGGGTTTTTTCCGAAGAAAACCAGATGATGACAGATGAAGTATTTCTTTAATGACATTCAGTTCACCCCCCCAAAACGTTCCTTTTAAACAACTTGCAGTTTCTTCATTCCATGCAGCTCACAGCTTCGTCCTCTTCATTTTCTCACAGGGCCATGTTTCCCCTCCTTCTCCAGCCGTCTTAAAAAATAAAAATATAGGTTGGTTATCTAAAAGGAAGGAATTAGTCAATCGCATTAGATTTCGGCGAATCTCTCCAAATGTACTGGATTCTGATACTAGCGATGTCCTTTTCCAAACTGCGCTCTATATACTAATAACGAAGAACCGTTCTTACTTTCAGAGCCCCTTTGACCTTCTCCTGTGTGCAGTTCTGTGCTGGCTCATCTTAACTAGCAGAAGCAAAGCTGCATTTAAAGGAGGAATAAATATGGCCTTGCCAAGTAATTCTCAAAAAGGATCTTTCTGAGCAAATCTAAGGAATGACAACAAACATCACGGCCTGCACTAATGTTATGTGATTAAATACTTGACTTTTACTGAGACTCTGATGTTTATAAGGAATTTTAAAAAAATATTTTTCAGGATATGTTGGTATAACATTTCAGGACCCAGTTCTCCACTCGTTATGGAAATTCACAATAACAGTCATTAATCAGTTCTGTTACTTCAGTCGCAAGCTCAACTTCAGCAATGTTGCCCTGATTATAATAGAAACGAATGGAATTTATGAAATAACTTTTAACCATACCATGGAATATACCTTTGTTGCAACATTAATTCAAATCCAGGCACTTTATTAGATCTTCTTTCATGCCATTAACTGTATTAATATCATATTATTAACTTGCTTGACAGAGGTAAAAACAAGCATAATTCCGGGAAAGGGAACATTTTTCTATTTTCACAGTGGCCTGCCTTTTACACAACATCTCCACTTCATCAAGACCTTGACATATGTTCCACAAAAATTAAACAAAGTACGTTATTGAGTACTCTGCTGAAGAGGAATGGAATGCTGAAGTGAAGCTTGTGTTATCTAACTGCTAAATTAAATCTTATGCTCTTTTTTTTTTTCTGTGGGAATATGCATTCTCTGCCTGTTCTTGAAAACAAGCAGATAAAAGATTGAGAGCAGCAAAAGAAATGTTACTGCTGTCCTGAGAGCCCAGCTCATAAAGTCAGTAGTCAACAGGTATATTGTATGTTCCAGTGTCTTTCTCTGAGCTAACGTTATCTTTTGGAAAAGCGGACCTAACATTGATAGTATAATTTATAGTACATGCAGTATGAAGTAAACTACATTTTACTTGCTTTGCTTGAACAACGCTGATGAGTATTCACTGGGTTTCAAGCAAGATGACAAAAGAAACCTGTAGTTAGTCTGTGAATGTTACAGACTGAAAACTACCAAGTATTTTTTCCAAGACTTACGTATAATGCACATCAATAGTCAGCAAAGATACAATCCTTTGTTCATAGATCTCCATATCTGGGAAAAAAAAAATCTTATAAAACGTACCATATGTTATTTTTTTCCTTTCTTTTTCTTTCTTCAGAGATTTTCTGAACCACCTTTGGAGTAGAAGCTGGTAGATCCAGCACGCCCATTTGCACTGAAGAATGCCACTGGGAGGAATTCAGTATCTCCTTGTAGTTTAAGGAGAATTCAGACGTACTCATTTCTTTTGTCTAATTGCATTGTGGAAACTACTCTTATTCTTTGCCATCAACCAAATCTGAATCTACTTCAACTGAAAGAAATTTTAACAGCAAGTCCATTCCTAGTTTATTCCCTAAATGCTGCATCTGACCTCGTATGTTCTAACTTTTGCTGTATCTGACCTCGTATGTTCTAACTTTTGCTGCTGTCTCACTTTCTGTTGCAGAAAGCTCATGCTCTTTATAAAGGCAACTTTGGAAACGTGAATGGCTGTGTAAAATGTGAGTGTTGGTTGCTGAACATGTAGTAGGTGAAACACAGAGAAAGAAAAAGTAGCTTATTGTGTGCAGTGTGATCACAAAACCCCGAGTTTCAACGTTGTCTCGACGATACCTCAGATAACCCATTATGTATAATCCTGCACAGATGGAAACGTAAGTGCTCTTTCAGCAGCTCAAAATCGCATCAGCACCCATTACTTCCAGGGAGAAAGAGAAAGTTGCTGGCTTTAATGGACTAATTCACTTTCCAAAAAGCCTCATGTCCGAGCAGACAGAGGAACCTTTTGGATGTCTTCAGACACTAATGACTCCATTAGTTATGGTAATTCATATTCCATGACTAAACTTGATAACTGCATGGACCTTCCCTCACATCTTATAACACGACCCATACATAAAGACTGCCATTTTAGATTTACTTACCATTCTTGGTGCTTCCTTCCACTAGTCTTTATCTGTGGTCAGGATAGTGTTTTGTCTCCAGCTTTATGTCAAACTAAATAACAACAATAACACCACCACCGCCACCACCACAATAATAATAATAACTTAACATGATAAAATAATCTAACCATTAGAAAAGTAATTCAAAGAGCTTTAGAATAAAATTGAGAAAACCTGAAAAGGACAACACAAATATTTTTCACACTTACACGATTTTAAAAAGCAATTCAGCATGACATATCATGTTCAGGGAGCACAGATCACAAGGCAAGGCTTTCTTGCTTCTGGTTTGTTGTGTTTTTTTTTTTTTTTTTTTTTCTTTCTTGAGTTTTTCTTTCTTCCTCCCTTCCTTGCAGTTATCCTTCTCACTCTTTGGGTTGCTTTGGTGTGGAAATGACCATCCAGGATCACAGCTATCAACAATAGTTGATATGGAAGTTGAAGAAGTTGATATGAAAAGGAAGAAATATTGTCTCCCTGCTCAGGCTGGTCCTCCCAAAGGTGTGGATGTCACTAAGACCAGACCAGACTGTTACTATCAGACCTGCCTTTTTCTTGGACCCATATAGCATGTGGAGAATAGAAGGCTTGAGACAACTTAAAAATAATAAGTAAATCCTCCCTGCCTTTCCTCCCCTACCAGTCTTTTTCTAGATCGCTTAAAAATGTGGGTAGGGAGAGCAGTTACTGACTTACACCAAATATCAATTGGTTTTCAATTGCACAAATATATCAGCCTGAGTAAAGTGCTAACTCCCTTGCTATGTCTGCCCAGCAATTAGGACAACCTTCAGAGTATAGGACTGTGGTTTCAGTACGTCTAGTAGCCTTTTCGGAACTGTTAGCAGTGTTTACCTATCATACCTTCCCTGAGCTCGGGCACGTAACACATTCTGAGACATAAATAACTTGTGAAATCCTGCTATGAGAGCGTATGAACTACTTAACTCTGTAAACAGAAAGTCAGGTTTGAGAGCTCTGCAGTATCACCAAAAACTAGAGACCACTGTATCGTCGGAGTGAAAAAAGTAGTATTGCATGAGAGTAGACAGGGAAATTTTCACATCAGGATATTTTCAGCAGAAGATTCAGGAAGGCTTCCAAATTGTGAGTATTTTCTAACCCACTCTAAATCCAACTTTTGCCCCACACCAGAGCAGAGTATCAGTTTCAAGGGGGAATCAGCCTAACTAAGAGCCAGTGCAGCCTTCGAAAACGTACTCCCCTTGCGTACTCTACAAACACTCACTCTTGTGGCACATTTCTTTCATATACAGGCATGCAAGAACTGATCCACTGTTCTGTTTTGCACCGGTTACTTTCTAGGACTCCCATTTTGCCTGACAGAGAACAGATATAAATAATTATAGAATAAAATTTTGGCAGAGAATAATGCTCTCTGGTTGCTTCAGTCCGATAAAAGCCAAAGCAACCATAAAACTTTCATGGAAAAGGGCAATCATTGATTCTATGAGGATAACACTTTATTACAGTGTCCTGTTTCTATTATGCCAAAATAAATTAAAATATCTTAGTCCTTCTTTGTGTATAGTTTAGCTTACACATCTGATTTTGGCCTTTTTTAAATGACCTTGGAAAGTCAGAAACATTACTATTTCTTTCTCATGCTGAACTCGGTGTGTAACACAGGGGTATTTCAAACATAAACATCGTGATTTATGTGTTAAGTTGTAAACTAGACAGTATAATGTTTCAAAATCAGTTCCTGCTTCCTTCACTTCTCTCCTAATGTCTATTACCGAAATGTAGATTCTGTCCCAAACTAGAAAAGGTACATCATAAGAAGTCATCATTTCTACATTTGTCCAATTTGTACATATACCTGTGTATTGAGAGCTGATCCAGACTAACTTAAGAAGTCCCACTTTTTCTCAAAGACAAAAAAGACATGTATTTTCTCAAAGACATGAATCTTATACATCACATTTTGGAGTATAATATCTCAAGACGTTATTATCATTTCTTTTAAGGACATCAATGGTACGTTTAAAAAAAAACAAACGAGAAATTAGAGAACATTTGAGTTCCTGATTACTCATTGAATAGTCTGGATCTTCAGTAAAGCTAGACAGATTTCTAAGAAAATTAATTAGTCCTCTTAAGGAACACACAATATGAAAAACAACAGTGCCAATATTAAAAACTTAGGCAGATGCACATCATCCTTTTATAATTATTATTTGTAGGTAACTGTTCAAGAAGTCCATTTCTATCTTCTCCTGAGTATATTCATTACAAAAGTAACTGTAAAATATGACTAACCTGTTTCTAAGTTTCCGTTAATGACAGCTTTATTCTGCTTCATAGCTGAAAATACACAATTTACTAGGTTTTGGCAGTATATGTCTGCAGTTAGCTTCTTTTCAAAAAAGGCCAGGGGGTGTTGGAGCATTGGACATGATTCAGATTTTAGTGTGCACCGATTTTACGAATGTTTAATTTTTCAACTGTCATCCGTTTATATAAATGTGATTTCTGAGTCAAGTGAGATGTAGTTGAAAAGCATGCTCATTTTAAATTTTACCAAAATATGTTATAGCTATTTAACAAATGAATCAATTTTACTTAATATAATTCATCTTGAAACTTATATGTGCATATGTATTGTATCAATTATCACAGATCACCAAGAATATGCAGTCAGTACATCCATTAATCATCCATGCAGACACCTTGGAAAAGGGCAAAGTTTGAATCATGTCTCAAATTATATACATGTTGGAAGTAGAAATTCTGTTTCAGAAGTGAAATGTCATAAAATCATCCGTGCACCAAAAATAATAGTAATAAAAAAGCTTATTGAGTTCGTTTAAAATAAAAAAGGAAAAATTGCTAACTTTGATGCAAAAAAGAGGCAGACTACATTTATGAATGCCATAAAAATAAACGATTTTAATAGATACATAAATAAAAGGTTTAAAGTAGAATTTTCTCCCCAAACATAAAGATGGCCTAGCTTCTGTACAGAAACTGAACAATATTCACATGACGACTAAAGTAATCACTTTGTTACATTCAAAATACTTGGAGACAAATACGTAATGAAACAATGCACCTGAATCATTCTCCTTTCTCATCCTAGCAGTGTATACAGTATTTTCTTGTTTTACAGTACTCTGAGGATATGGATCTGTTAAATAAAACTCTGAATGATATAGTGGAAATAAAATTAAAAATCAAGGGAAGAAAAAACCAAACGACCCTAGCACCTAAAGGGATACCTTGCATCACCCAGTAATTAAAGTTTTAATGGAAGAGAAATAAGTATTGTGCTGTAAAATAAATTATGTCTCTTACATACTGTTGTATCGTTATCTTAAAGTGTTTAAATATTACATTCACTTTGGTGATGTGTTTTTGTCTATGCCTATAATAAATTATACATGGTGTGTGCTAGCTGTTCATGTGGGTTGAATAATAACCTTCTGGTTTTCCTACAAATGGGGAGAGCTGAGCACATCTAAGAAGTTTGAAAAATATTTCTGATTTATGTAAGACAGACAAAGCCTAATTTAAAGCAGCTTTCTTCCTATCATGCCCCCCTCCCCAGAACATCTAAAAAGTTACTCTGGTGGCTTCATGTTTTTGCTGTGTTGTATTAAAAAATTTCATAGGTTGGTGACTGACACTTTCTGACCCACAGAGGCTCTCAAGTTTTCTCTCTATGAATCATCTGTCAGTTTGACAACATCTGCCATTAACATCTCCATACTCTCCAAATATTCCAACTAACTTAGGCAAGGAACCAGCGTTTGTCCGTGAAAAACGAGTTCACTGAAATGAGGTGTTATCGCCGTTGTTATCTGGAATGTAGCTGTGATGGGTGAGCACCATTCATCCTGTAGAGGAGAAAGTTTGTCACGTGGACGTTTATGTACACTCAAGGCAGAGTGTTGAGATATCTTGTGCTGGTGAAATCAGAGAAAAAATTAAAAGATGACAACTTTCATCCATAGTGCAGAGCTAGCATTTCTAGTATATTCTGTCAGAAGTTCAAGAAAGTTGGGCCAAGCTGACTTAGACTTGGCAAAAGAGCTTAGAGTCTATCCACCAGCAAGACGTGAACGGCAATGTAATGATTGCCCTTTTTTCCGATTTGCTTTTTTCTTGTTCTTGTTCTTCTTTTGCTTATTCGCACCTTTACTTTTATCTGATTTCTTTTTCTTTTCGTCCTCCTTAAACCACGGACCCCAGACTCCTCCATTCAGCTTCGGGTTACTCCGAGGGTCCTTAGGCGGGTATCGAACGGGAACCGCAGTCTTATTGAACTGTGAAAGCCTCCGCAACAACTGCTTCACGACATCTGGATACCTTGCAGAGAGGTCCACTCGTTCGTAGGGATCCGCGGATATGTTGAAAAGCCACACTGTTTTGCCAGCTGACCAAGAAACGCGTTCATTGTGCCAGCGGTTGGGGCCCGCGTTACTGAAGGCCTGGGGAGGTACCCAGTCGCTGTATCCTGGATTTCCCGTCAGTAGTTTCCAATGATTCACTCTGATGGCAGACTGAATCGCAGTGTTCCAGATCCCATAGCCGGCTGCCCAGGACCCGTTTTTGGCTTTGGTGTAAATCGGGTCAATGTTGTGTAAGATGTCTACCCGTGGAGAACGTCTGCCTTCGCTAATGGTTTCCCATATATCATAGCCATCCAGCTGGATATCTTCATCGATCTGCCCTTCTGCCAGCGTGATCAAAGTGGGGAACCAGTCTGTGATGTGCACAAGCTCCTTGCACACAGACCCTTTGTTTTTCAGAAGGGGGCTATGGACAAACCCAACAGCACGGATACCTCCTTCCCAGTAGGTCCCTTTGCTTCCTCGGAGGGGCCAGTTACTTCCTCCGGCCATTGGCTGCCCACCATTATCTGAAGAATATACGATAATGCTGTTCTCATAGTAACCATGCTTCTTTAAAGCAAGGGTTACGTTGTTTATGGCTTCATCCAAACAAGCTAGCATCGCAGCATATCTTCGCCTGTTGATGTTATTTATCGATCGATAATGTTCAAAATACTTGCCCGGTGCCTGAAGAGGCGAATGAACAGCTTGGTAAGCAATATATAAGAAGATAGGTTTCCTAGGGTTATGAGAAGCTAAGATTTGTTGTACTTTTTGTGTGTACATCTGCGTCGAGTAGATGCCGTTGTCGTGATCCCAAGCTGCGTTGTCGTTCTCGTACAGGTCATAGCCGCATATCCCAGGGCCGTCGCATTTGAAGTGAGTGTAATAGTCGCCGCTGCCTAAGAGCGAGCCGAAGAAAGTGTCAAACCCTCTCTGCGTGGGCATGCATTCTCTGCGATAAAACCCCAAGTGCCATTTGCCAACCATGTGCGTCGAATAACCAACCTCCTTCAGCTTCTGAGGTAGCGTGACGTTATCCAGCGGTAAGCAGTTGGGCTGGGTGGGCCGTATAATGGAGTGCTGGAGGCCGGTGTGTATCTGGTACCTGGAGGCAGGGAGGAGACAGGCATCAGGGGAGCGTCGGGAAAGAAATGCTCAGGCACGGACACCCACGCGCCTAACTGTAACAGAAAATATTCCTACGCATGCAGCAATTCTCTCTGGGAATATTTTGAAGCGCGTATGTCAAAAACTAACGAGGTCATGCTATTAAATCTGCTGAAACAGGAGAACGGCATCTGTTTCGCTTCACGCATGTTTAAGAGCGGTTCCCCCACCTCCTTTGGCCAGTGGGCAACAATACTGCACAAGGAGCATGACAGAGCAGCAGCACACGCTTCCCTCCCCGCTTTTCATTTCCTTGTAGCTGTGAGCAGCGTCAAAGGATCTCGGAGGCAAAGTGGGCACTCCCACTTCAAAGCTAGCACTCAAACTCACAGACCTTTACGGTATCCCTTACGTATAACACACACCCTAGAAAGCAGAACGATTGCGTGGTGTTTTCTGAGCACGAACGAGTCCCACAGCTGTGGCTCGGGACCAGCTCTCACGGCACGCGCGATGCTGAAAGCCCGACGGTCTGATTTCTGCTCATCCATCACGCAATATACATATGGGCTGTGACTTAACAGAGATATTATTAATATTATAAGAACTGACTCAGTCGTCAGCATGCACACGATGGGGCCTGGCTCTGCTCTCTCCTGGAACACCTACAGTCCCACGCTCCGGCATTTAGCTCCTGAGTAAGAGGCGTAAGTATGCGCGGATGGCAAGTGTCCTGGCCAAAACTCAAGGATGCATATGCAGTTACAGTGAAAGAGGTTTATGAGCGATCACTCCGAAGGAAGTGATGATTTCATCACTGGATCTCTTGTTCAGCAGTCATCTTCTGTCCTTGCCTATCTGTTCGATGAAACGTTTCCCTCCATGAACTGGTCAAAATACCTATATATACAGGCGCACAGATATTCTGAGGTACTTTTTTTTTCCTCCGCAGAAAGCTTTCACATGTCCCCATTTAACAATGATTATAGAATATTACGTGGATAAATACAATTTTTACAATGCCTCATAATTTGCTAGTGGTAAGAGTATCTACAGCATGTAAATACGCTGCACTTTGGGCATGTGACAGCAGTATATTTAAAGGACAGGATAATAAATTCTGCAATGCAGTACAGTCTATGTGTAAAGAATACATATGGCCTCCATATGATTAGAAAATGAATTCAGCACGGGCAGTAGAAAGTATCAAAAATCAAGGACAAATCCATTTATATCAGTTTGACACTAAAAAATAAAATCTTACAGCACATTGTAAAGCAAAGATGACTTCTCCCTGAGTGTGAGAATAGATTAAATTCTCAGTCATGAATAGAACAGCTAGGTCCACCAATACTGTGAATCTTTCCCAAAAACACTTTTTTATGAATTTGTGGTAGTAGGAGTTGGGACTTCCTGACACATTCTGCTTGTATTGCCAATCTGATTGGCCTCCTGAGCTCTCCAGAAAATTAAAAACATTAGGCTCTGCCTGTCCATAAATAACATAAAATCTGCTTTTATATGATGTCTTCCTGGCCAAGATCTTAGAAGGCACCATAGATGTCTTTAATGCCTGCCAATCTGTAATAATTGTGTAACTCCCATTTTGTTCTTATTTCCACAGAACCAGAAGCCCTAGTCCAACTAATTTATTGCAGAAGCTTTGGGTGTTGCGCTCCTCTGCTTTGAGCCAGCCCGTGCTCAGTAGACTGCAGCGCTGCTGCTTTGCTTTCTCTCTCTGGCACTTCTTGAGAGCATTGTTTCTGGTACCAGTTTGTGGATCTGGAGCCCTCCCAGCCAATTGTCCCCAAACTCACAAGCTGGTGCTGAGACAGGAGATACTGCAGTAGTTAAAGCATACTCCCAAAATTAAGGGTTTCTGGGATCTACACTTTGCTTTTGTGACAGAAATCTCACCCACACGCAAATACCCACATCTTTCCCGTGATTCAAGTAAAATATTCTCCTTTTAAAACAGGTAAACTACAATAAGGAAACCACGGTGGCTAATGGCCGTGCCCCATACTTCTGTTCACTCCATCTTTGAAAGTCCTCAGGGAACTTTGTTAACAAGACATTCAAATTCCTTTCCCTTCTCTTTCCTCCACCTTGTTAATCTCTTTCAGTAAATTCCCCTTATTTGATCCAACTGAAAACGTCCTTGCCCTCACCCTGCCATTTTAGTAAATAGCTTCTGCTTTCTTAAACGTTGACCGCCTCCACTACCTTGAGATCAACCCCCAATCCCAGCCGGACAGTTTCTCCCCCGATAAGCTAATTTTGCTGGAAGTCAGAATTTTCTCTAACACGATGTTGTTGTAATAGAGATCCTTCCAACCTTCTCGATGCAGAAGCTGAGCCTGGGGGGAACAGGCAACAGAATTTGCGACATGTTGCAAACCAATCTGCCTCTTGACAAAGCCTACACAGAAAGTATGATATCCACACAGAGTTAATTCTCATAAAGGATTCATAAACAACACACAGATTCCCCAGCTAGGGCTTTTCAATTATATATCCAAGCACGAAATTCCTACACTGTTAATCTGACAAATACTGAACCAAAAAGCATCAAGAATTTAGCCTGAGTTATACATATTCTTCTTAGGAAAATATCTGGCATACAGCAATGCATCTTATTTCGGCAGTCCCCTCAGTAAATTATTCAATATGCTGGCTACAACGCACAGAGAGCCGTCCTGCTTCAACCCTCTGCTGCTGTCTTTTTTCACGAGACTTTGGTGTGTTTCCCATATGTGTGCGTGTATGCTATTTATGGCATAGCCGTGCTTCTCAATATACATACATGCACACATACAAATAGATAGGCATTTTTATAGTCGTGCGAAAAGGGATCCGCAAAATAATCAATTTTAAGTGAAAATATTTCAAGGGTAGAATGTTTCAAAGAAATAGCAACCTCTAATTATCAGAATATTCTTCACTATTACAAAAATGGTCAAGATTTGTTCACTTTTCTGAGCCACATGCCTTCCTAATTGATCCATTATGTGCCGATATTACTTTTTCAGTGAAAGTATTTTGTTTTCAAAAGACTTGCAGACCATTCATGGGAAAAACAAAGTAATCTGAGCAAAAGACAGTGATTATATGGAAGTAAATGGCATTAATAGCAACAGGAAAAGTGTCTCAACGTTACTGTTTTGAAATTATTTAGTGCAAGAGAAGAAAAAAGCAAAACATAAATAAGAGGCAGATGCTGATTTCGGGGGAGTTCTCTAGAAGATAAACTCACAAGCTCACTAACTGCCATGAAATGTCTGTGAAATACGTTCTATAGATTTCATCGCTTTCTACCACAAGATTAGCTAATTCTTCGGAATAAATTGGTTGAATTTAATCCCAAATGCAGAAAGCAAGTAATGATCATGAATAGTCTGGAATTCATTATGATAATTACAACACTACTAACCAGTTAAATATAAGGAAATGCTGACAGGCCACAGAATCTAATTTCAGTCTTTTAGACTTTGACCTTTATGGACAGTATTTACATAAAGGTAATAGACTGATAATATTCTGTACAAAGTATGGGGTTCAAGACTTGTGAATACTTTATACGCAGGTACTGTGCTCTCTTTCTCCCTACCCCTCCAAGTTTCTAGCTCATGGCTGTCTCTGTTAGATACCTGAAATTTGAAATTTGCAGAACAAGGAACTAAGTCAAATTTATGTGAAATGTTCAGCTAATAATATCCATATTGAAAATGAATTTATCCTCACTATAGGGGGATGGCTCTTCTTTGTGCATTTTCTACTCTTCTCTCTATTTTACTAGTGTGGAAGTTGTTCAGATGTTTACAGTGAAAACGCTGTGATAACTGTTCCAGCTAAGGCAGCTGTTTAATGGTGGTTGACTGTTACACCGCTTTGTTTACTTGTTTGTAGTGGAAACTTCAAAGCAACGGACTCCCAGTGGGAGTATCTGGATGACTTCATCGGTCCTCTGCTTCTGGGATGCTGAGAGAAATATTTCAGAGGTTTCTTAAAATAAACAAACAAACAAATAAACAAACAAATAAATCCTCCATCCTGAGTTTGAGCTCATGATACTGCTTTCCAACATGATTTCCCTTCCCGTTATAATCTAGAGCTAAGCCGGTGGCTTTTACATTACTCCTACCGTCAGTCTCAAGGTGCAGAGACCATTAAGTTGTTAAAGGTCAACTGTACGTTCAAGTGCCAGAGTCTTTGTGGATGTACATCACCGCGGGGACACTAAAGTCAATTTGACCTGAGCTTGAGGAATGCATTAACATTTGGAGGCTTAATTTCCCCCTCTGATGTCCATAGTAAAGCTAAATTAGTTTCCCAGTTCTCATCTGGAGAGCAAACCAAAGCAGAGGAGTGGATCAATGACAGTAATCTTTGCACATTTTCACTACTATTCCCCTGAAGCAGAGAGCAAGACTTAAGGTCTGCGTAGTAGAAGAGATTCTCCTGGCATGCCTCACATCCCTGTGATGCTTACGCGGTCTTAAACATATGTAGGCCAAAGCAGTTTTCCTTTAAAAAAAGTTTCCCTAAGGAGTTTTCTATTGAGTATTTTCCCCCTTAACTTCAGGGTGGGTTCTGCACTGAGAAAGAAGCTGGGATGGTTCTAATTTTGTAATGGGCCTGTACAAAACTATTGATTTTAAGCTTTCATAATTTTAAAATACTGCATTAATTGTCTTCAAACTGAGATTCTTTTAAGGCTCACTGAAGATTAACAAAGAAGCACAGTTTGAAGTTTCTAATTTCAGGAACTTTTGCTAGCACAGTTCTAGTTAGTACATGTGGAAAATGTCTTTTTGTTATGCTTGCATAGCTCAGGATATGTAAAAATTTTTTTCTCAATTTTAAAAATAATAAATTCTAGCCTAGGACTTAGAAAAGAGTATTTTAAATTTAAAAAAAACCCCCAAAAACGCCAGAAGGAGTTGCAAACAGAGCGATAGCACTGAGGTATGCATGCTACATTAATTAACGGGATCATTATTGATGATTATGCATTTCTTTGTTAAAAATAATAAAATACAGCAAGTAGATACCAGTCTACAAAGTAGACTTAGGGACTGCTGAAGAACAGTCTTATGACATCTCACCTGAAGCTGTTTGTATAACACAACAGCTAGAAATATAGCTATTCCAGATGAGTAAAGCATATAGAAATCGGTGACATTTTTTGTTTGGAGGTTCCTAGTCCTCAGAGGTCCAAATTAGTGGGGAGAAAAAAACCCCAACATCCCACTTGCTGCCAGCAAATCATTAGAAGCAGGACGCAATGACCAGTAAGAGAAAATAGATATAATAAAGACTTCTTTATAGTGGACTGAGGCTTTAGCATGGAGTCCACAAACTCTAATCGTTTGAAAAAGCTGTTACTTGGGGCAGATATGTTTACTTGTATTTACCTCGAAGTTGTTTTGAGCTCTGTAAGATGCTTGCGTGGGAGAAGGAGGCTGTCCAGAAGCTCTTCTGCTTTCAGCCCTCCAAACAGGCTGGTGAAGAGCGTGGCAGAGAGACGCAAAGTTCCTGATCACACATGGACCGACATGAAAGAATCACACAAAAATGGTTTTTGCATCAGATATACTTGCCACAAAACCGAAATGTTTTATGCTGAATCTGCTAAGATTTTTAAAACTAAAATCAGAGAGTAAAGCTGGAAAAGGGGCAGGTTGATACAAGAGGCACTGGGGCAGAGAGATAGAGTTAAGCTGATTTAAATGAGATGCAAATAAACCTATCGCAGCCTGACATGAATTGCTGCAAAGCAGTCGGCGAGTATCAATTCATAGTCCCTTCAGACTGATGACAACGAAAGCCACAGTCTGTAGCCGCAGTGCTTCTTTCTCATTTTGTATTAAGTAAGCTTACTGATAAGCAAAATGTTTTCTAAATTTTCGTGTCTTTTTTTTTTTTCAGTCTTTTCCTAACTTAGAGACGGATGACAAGTCTTGCCTTTGCTAATTTCCACTTATCACGCTTCCATGAGAGCACCAGCAGGCAGTAGGCATCTCCGCATTTGCTGCGGTACCAAGAATACCCGTTCTAAAGAAGACCAGGTTAGCTAAACTTCATCCATCACATTTCTTCAGTACCCATGGTCTAGGGCAACTCTGTACTATTCCATGTGATACGTTTTCTAAATGCTAGCGTAAAAGTTTTGGTTTTCATGCAATACAGTCTTCTCAGAAACAATCTTGAGGAGCCTTGAGCCTATGCTGTATAAGTTACAGTTCGTCTTTCAAAAATAGCAGCTATGCAGCAGCACAGGGAAAGTGTTTTTTTCTGCTCTAAGTTCTGGATAGATACTTGGTTCTGAAGTAAAGCTGAGGCTTCAGTTCAACATACAGTTTAAATAAGAATGTGATTTCAGCCAGGTAGTTGGCTGAAACGGGACCAAAGTAAGCAATCAAAGTTTGTGCCATGAACATGAGTGTTGCTATAGGTATGGAAATAACTCTCAAGTCAGCCGTGCAGCATTTTGTCCTGGTTAAAATTCTGAACGACACTAAGGAGTGAAGGAAACCCCTTCTACAGAACACGATCTGTCACAAAACGTACCCTTTTGCTGAACAGTATGAATTAAGGATAGAAAGGATGTCCTGGCTGCCTATTTTTCCACCTGCGTAAGATTGTGGGTAAGATATTCTGCATATCTACAATATTGTCCCAGGGGTTTGAATTAGAGATGAAATACTTTTATTGATACGTGAAAATGGTACTACGGCTAAGGAGTTACTTCTCTGAGACAGTGGATGCATGACTTACAGAAGAAAATCTCCATGTAGAAAAAAGAGCAGCAAAGATTTCTCGCCCGAGTATGGAGGCAGTTCTTCACTGGGATATGAGTTACGGCTGGAGGGTTCAAATGTGCTCTGCTGCCACAAATGACACGCAGAATACTGTGCTACGGCCTGACCAACACTGTTTAATTTTTTTTAGAAATTTGAGGGAGGCAAAGACTGTCCATTTTCTGAAGTAGGCGTGATCCCCCTGGTCCCCATAGTCCTGGTTCCCCACCATTCAACTGACGGAATGCTGGACGCACGCCGGGATGAGACCTGGGTGCCGGTCACTGCCTCCCGTTTCCTGCTTTCCTCGGGAAAGAAAGAGGCGTAGGGCAGGGAAGCCCCAGTGAATCTGAACAAGCCCCACCAGAACTTTTCCTCTGCTCAAGTCCTCTGTCAATGTTAAACGTATGCCAGAAAAAACTCTATGAATCTATCATTTAACCATTTTTATCTTCTAGCTTATAACTTTAGATTTGGGGGGGGAGGCAGGTTATGAGTGTAGACGGATCAGAGAAGCAAACGCAACATTAAAGACTAAATGTGAACCCTAAACCTTTGCAGACTTTCACTGTCTCGGCCCAGATAAAACAAAACTGAAGTTTTCACACGCAGATATATACACATTCATTTCATCCTCAGCTCTATTCCTTGAATTTTTATGTGCTTATAAATCAGAGCAGAAAAATATCCACTTCTAAACCCAGTGTTTACATAAAAAGTCTAACTCAAATTATTTACTGTTTTATCACTCTGGCACTGCTACTGCAAACATTTCACTTGAAAGATTCTGAATCTTGCCCTACTTTCAAGTTTTCGGGGGGTGGTGGTGGGGGTTGTGTGTTTTTAAATCAGCTAAGGCTCTTCCATCAAATACAGGAAAAGAAAAAAAAAAAGTAGCGATTTATTCATGGGCTAATAATGTTACAGTTTTGTTCCAATTACCTTTTTCCAAGGACCTACAGGAGCTGAGGTATCCTTGTTTAACCAAATGCCATTTGGATTTTGATGCATTAACTCAACCTCAAAATCATTTGGAAATTCTGATCTCATGCAAGCCCTGACATTTGGTTATTTGACTAATGTCCTTCCACCGCTATATCGCTTATACTGCGAATGGATTTTTATCATCCGGCACCTAGAAATGCCACCTATGATTAACAAAAATAAACATTTATGAATGCCAAGAACCAGAGGGACTTCCAGGGAACTCCTTGTGATGGTTCAGAAGCCCCGGCACGGCAACGGACCCCGCTGCTGGAAAGCTGGCGAACCAAGCCAGAACACGTTGGTCTTCCGTGGCTCTATATTCCGACCAATTTTGCATCTCAAGGATATGCATCAGCTCTGCTCTCTTTTATCTTCCCAACTCCTGCTGATGCAACTGGCACCCCAGGAGCGCGGCAGAGCTCGGCGAAGAGCCGGAAAGAAACTGTTGTCTCTGGCTTTAGAGGAAAAAAGAGCTGACTGTGGAACCAAGCGGGGAGAGAAAAGAAACAGAAACCTTCATCTGCGTTTCCTCGGGGTTACTCACCCTGGTTGCCAGGGGTTAGTGCAGGGAAAAATAAAAATCATATAATGAAACTCAAGCAGAAGTTTCAACTTTAAATCACCCCCCAAAATTAAGTTGTAATTAGTCTTTTCATACACTAATTCCTATTTTTTACAAAACATTATTAAACTGGCAGCATATCCGCTACTAACCTTTCCTGTCACTGAGACAATTTATCTGCTCAAATGGGAGGACAAAAGGGATAAAGGAGAACGTGGGAGTCGGCAGCAGCTGGAATGCATATGTGTATATGCAGCTATTGTTTTCTTTGCCCTGAGTTCGCTGCAGCTGTGGAAACAGAGCACAACGTTTCCAACTTTATCACTGAATGTTATTCATTTAGAAAAAAAAGGGGCAAAAATGTGCGATTGCATAACGGGCGCTCTCGGTTTCATGTCTACACGTCAGTGATGTGACAAGAAACCAATTTGACTAAATGCTTTGCATGCCAACCACAAATCCAGACATTGCCACCAAATTCTGGGCTCTCAGCAAAAATAGATCCCATCGGATATTACACCTAATCAACATGTTACAAGGAAAAGAAATGCACTGCTGTGAGTTCAGGAGTATACTGGAGCTATGCTGGCAAGAGGAGAAGTTGACATAAACAGACTATCCCTGCATATTTCTCTGAAGTTAAGGCAAGCAAATGGCAAAGGAAAACCAATTCATTAGTAAGAGATGAATTTTTTAGTCCTGCTTCAGTCATTTTTTACAGGCGGAAAAACAGAAGAAAGCGAAATAACGAGTCTAAAAGCCATAAATCGACATGCAGAACAATTCCCCCCGCGGGTACTTCCAAAACTGCTCTGCGGACCCTGCTGCAAGCGCTGCGCGAGGCTGGAGCGAGACCAGCATGTCAGAACAGGGACACGGCACATACCAGTTTGTAAAGGTTGTTCCCTGTGCTGCAGCACGTAACCCCTGAGCATTGGAAGTGTGTAAAAGTGGCCTTCGTTTTAACTCGTGTGTTCACTGCTGTGCTGGAGAGAATACCATCTCAGATGCTATTAATACCCTGGACTAGTCATTCTTACAGATAGGGTAAATTCCAACGTCTCTCGTTGAAGCATTTTGCCTAAAAGAATCCATTAATTGGTAATAACATAGGCATTTTTACATGACCAGAAAACAGACCTCAACGCAATTGCCACGTACACGTGTGAAATATTTTTCAACTAAAAATCTCAAGGTTGAAACTCATAATTCTGTGACAGTTTAGGAAAATTAGTTCATCTTTATATAAGGAGAATTTATTCGGTGGATGCACCTAACAGACTTGAAAGATATCCATTATCTGGTTGCCTTTCATAAGATGTCTTGATAGCAGTCCTTAAGGTAGCAGCCAAACAGTTATCTTCTTACCTTACACTTTAATTAAAGTATCCATTTTGACCATTTATTACTATTTCTGAATTAATATTGTCCTAATGTATTATTCATACATCCAGTACTTAGAGTCTGTATCAATCTAAATGCTGTAAAATGACCTTGAATTGACAGCAAGGATGACCGAGGACAAAATCACAAGATGTAAAACACAGGTTAACAACTACCGTATCACAGTTTTATATGATATCATTTGAGAGAGATAATTGCTTTATAATTAAAGAACATTATGACATTGAAAAAAATCAGGATTATTGGGAGCTTCAGAGACATCTCAAGTGTTTCAGATACCTTCACACAATATCCAAACTTTGTGAAAGGTATAATTTCCTATTAACCATTGCAGAACTACATAAACATACCATTTCTGAGTGTGACATTGGAGAATGTCATCGTTTCATCGCTCTATTAAGCTTAAGTATATCACAGGCCATTAAGTTTCTTTTGAAACCTTAGATTAGTCTTTAAGACTCTAATTTAAAATTAGAGAGAAATTATTATTGAGAGTATGCTAATCAAGTGGTAAGGGCCACAATCTCTCTTTAGTATTTATAATATTGCTATTATCCTGCTCTATGATATGTCTCAAGCTCAACTGTCTCAAAGCACCTATTACAGGAAAGAGAGAACGGATTCTAGCCCTCTTAATCAATATGTAGCTACTTAAATAGCAGGATCAATTCCATCAATTTCAACTGAATACTCTTTTAAATAACTTTTTGCTCGGTGTCATCAAAATGTCAAAATGAGTCCCCGAATTAATGCATGAAACCCCTTTTCTAGTGTAGAGATTCATTGTGAATGCTGATTAATTAAAAAATATTCTTGGGTGATTATTTCTGTTTCATCTCAACTTTTGTTGAGAACTATTTGTTCTGCTTAATGCGGTCTATCGTATAACTTTATTTTAAAACATGTACGTTTGCATCAAAAGGAAATTATTATCTCTTCCTTCATCTCCCATATATCACACAGCACTTCAACATAGCAGCATATCCACCTAGAGCAACGCGGTATAGCTGAGCATTTATGTTTAAAGCTTAATTACACATTTCTAGACACTTGTAATTGATACTGCTGACACATCAGTTGCATATTAAATGATAAGCTGTTACTTGAAACTGAAAAAGTTTAATCCACTTAATCCACTTAAGCAGCATAACTTTAAGTTTTACGCAGACTGCAATGCCCACCCAGCCACCTCCTGTTTAAGGTCTTTAACACCAGCATCCTCGTCAGCAAGATAACGATGCCCTTCGCTGCTGTCCCCACAGGTATCCTGGGACAGGCACATGCCAGAAATCGTTTCACGTCACTCCAGAACTTCTGCTAGAAATGAAGTAATTTTCCAAGAAAAGCTACAGCCCTGATAATATGAAGAACAGCTTTATCTGGATTTGAGAAAAAAATGCATTTTGACTTTTCAACAACATAGTTTCCTGGGCTGACATTTACTGGCAACAGCAGCGGCACTGAATCATTAGCAAAAGGAATAACCCTGACTCGAAACAGAGGGCTGGGAGCCGAGACACGCTTCCTTCTGGGTTCCGCACAGTTTTCAGCCTGAGCATTGCAACCGACCTCTAATTCTTTTGTCCTTCTGACACGTCCAGATTAGTTTCTTAGTCCTTTGTGTTTCTTGTCCCTTTCAGCAGGGACGGCACGACGTCCCTTGTACAACACGGCTAGCGCTCAACATGGGCTTTTTAGGCTTCTGACAAAAAACACTGGCAGGATGCAAAGGAGCATCACCCTGATGCTAAAACCAGTTTGTAACTGGATTTGTTAAAAACACAGCACTTATTTGCTTATTTACTATGATTACTGGCAGTTATGTACGAATTCTCTCACGTATTGCTGGTGACTGAACTAGATCCTACTGCCTCATTAAACTCAGACTGTTGTTAGTGCTACCGGATTTTCTTTTCTACTTCCCGATTCACTTGAGAAATATTGTATTAAAATCCATTTTTCAGAACTGACCACAAGATGCAAGTCCGTTTTTGCTCAAGACAATGGGTGGTGCTAATAAGTCACTGTGTGCAGTTCCCGAAGAAATAACATATTAAGATAATGAAGTATTTTATTAATGTGGGTCCCAGATGAAAGGTTCCTGATTGACAACATAGGGAAATTAAACATCTTTGTTTATTCACAGAGAAGATTCAACATGGAAATGAAAAGCTTTCACTGCCGTTATGTGAGTGGATGTAGATGTAGGTGTGCTTCTGTAGCGAAGGGAGGAAGGAGTGGGGAGCAGTGTTTCAGGGCTGTCAGTCATTTCGGTGACAATTTTTAACTAACACATCAGAGGTATTACATACTGTATAATATGGCATAAAAAGGAAAGCAAAGTGTCTGTATTCCAAGCACGATGTTTTTCTTACTTTAGGGATTTTCAAATTTCTGTAAAGCAATAAAAGTATGAAGACAAATGGAACTCTTTTCCCACGTATCCTTAAACATTGTGGTCATCAGTTTCTTTCTCTTAAAAGCTCCATATGTTGGAACTCAAAAGGAAGAAAACAACTACAGCAGGTACCGTGCCAGCTCACTGCAACCCATCCCTTGTAACAGCAGCAAATACTAAAACGCCCCTGAGATTCAGCTCCCACAAGGTGCCTCCGATCGCGACGAGGCAGCGCAACGCCCGGGGCTTGGCGCTTCCTAGGGCTGTTTTCTGCTCCTGCACCAGATGGATCTGAGTTGCTATCTTTGCGCTCTGTCCAAATTAGAATCATAGAATCACTAAGATTGGAAAAGACCTCTAAGGTCATCGAGTCCAACCGTCAACCCAACCCCCCCATGCCCACTAAACCACGTCCCCAAGCGCCTCATCTACACGTCTTTTAAATCCCTCCAGGGATGGGGACTCCACCACTGCCCTGGGCAGCCTGTGCCAAGGCCTGACCACTCTTTCAGGAAAGAAATTTCTCCTCATGTCCAACCTAAACCTCCCCTGGCACAACTTGAGGCCGTTTCCTCTCGTCCTATCGCTGTTACTTGGGAGAAGAGACCGACCCCCCCTCGCTCCAACCTCCCTTCAGGCAGTTGCAGAGCGCGATGAGGTCTCCCCTCAGCCTCCTCTTCTCCAGGCTGAACACCCCCAGTTCCCTCAGCCGCTCCTCATCAGACTTGTGCTCCAGGCCCTTCCCCAGCTCCGTTGCCCTTCTCTGGACACGCTCCAGCCCCTCAATGTCCTTCTTGTCGTGAGGGGCCCAAAACTGAACCCAGGATTCGAGGTGCGGCCTCACCAGTGCCCAGTACAGGGGCACGATCCCCTCCCTGCTCCTGCTGGCCACACTATTCCTGATACAGGCCAGGATGCCGTTGGCCTCCTTGGCCACCTGGGCACACTGCCGGCTCGTGTCCAGCCGCTGTCGACCAGCACCCCCAGGTCCTTCTCCTCTGGGCACTTTCCAGCCGCTCTTCCCCAGCCTGGAGCAGTGCCTGGGGTTGTTGTGGCCCAAGTTGTTGTAGGCAAAGGCTAGGAAAAATGTCAGGCTGCTGCGCGGAGCAGGAGTGCAGTGAAATCAGAAAGCTCTCCGTTTTGGTGATTAATGGCACATTTGATGGTTGCAAGATGCCAGGGCATGGGGCACTACGAAGCCCCCTCCCACCATCCTGCTACACTTTTCCCTTCCCTTCAGTCTCCTACACCACGGAAGAGAACAAACTAGAGTTAATACGGGACAGGACATCTGTTTCTAGGCCTCCATGCCACTGAATAATAAAGTGATTTGGATAAATGCTTCTTTATTTCCCTCCTAAATCCAGCTTAGCAAAACAACTAGCGCTATCTTGGATGTCACTGCTGCCCTCTCTAATCCTTTCCAGCGATCGGTCATCTCTCATTTGCACTGCTCCTCAGTCACATCTTGCTTTACTGTTTGCATTGCCCCAGTGTCCAAACGCCTTATAGAAATTGAGGCCGTGGCGCAACAGGCCTGGAAATAAAAAGGAGTATGAGGTAGGGGGTGAATGGAAACCGGTGCCTAATCATTGTTAGTCCAACAAAAACCTAGAAACCACGTCTCTTACATGTATAGCAATTATGTCTAAAACCAGACAAAGCATATATAAAATATTTGCTATAAAATGTTAACATATTAATGAAACCGTGCCTTATTTAAGATGTTAGTAGGTGATTTTGATCCCAGACAAAATACCATAAGGATGACTCATGTAATGGAGTGAGTTGGATAAGCATGAGGTGTAAATCAGACACACACAAAGTTTTGGCAGTATGCATTCAATATATTAAACAATTAAATCCTAGTACATTCATGAAACCTATGTATCAATGCCACCAACGTTGTACGCCTGCCTTCTGTGGGGCTTTTTCCCCCCTAACTGAAAACACTTGTTTAATAGAGTGATATTAGCATCATATACCCTGTGATAAGTGATTTAAGGCCAGATACCCTCTTGAAAACGTAGATCATTCATATTGAGATAGGAGGTATACAGTTCTATATGTATAACATTTCTATACTGTACTATAAACATATACTGGAAACATTCAAGGTCAGGTTGGACGGGGCTCTGAGCAACCTGGTCTAGTTGAAGATGTCCCTGCCCATGGCAGGGGGGTTGGACTAGATGACCTTTAAAGGTCCCTTCCAACCTCAACTATTCCATGATTCTGTAAAAGAACTTCAAGGCAAAGAGTAGCTCATCAGGGGCGGGTGGGATTATCAGCCTGATTCAGACATCAAAACCAAGGATGAAGTTTTCACTGACTTCACAGGGCCCTTGTTCAGATCTTTTATTTTGGTACTCTGGCCCTAGCTGCCCCTTCCATACTCTAAGGCACTCAAATGGGTCACTACCAGACGGACACTTGATAGTAACCCACTTTCTTCTACAGTCAAACCACAAGATGCTCATATGTGCATATTTCTCTCGTTCAGCTGTATGCTGTTCGTATTCTTGAGTTCACTACATCCCACCCATGTATATTATACAGGAAGAATGAGCATAAATTATGGTGTTGTGTTACTAATTGATTGCATATATTGTCATAGCCCATGAATTTCCATCACTAACTTCAATAGTTGAAAGACAAAATCAACATAATATTGTAAATTAAAAACCATTAAGAAAATCTGAAGTAATTTAAATTGTGATCTCTTAGAATGTGAGGCATTTACTTTTTCAAAGATTTCTTTTGGAGCCGTGAGAAATAAAACCCTTTTAAAAAATAAAAATAAAAGGTAGAACTAGTGATTCTTGGAGAAACGTTAGTTGTTAAGGAGAAAGGGAAACACATTTAGCGTTTATCAAAGTGTTTGTTTCATTAAATAGCTATAGAGCTCTGACTTGGGATGGTCCCTTTGTATGGACAGACCTTCTACACCTGCTTAAATTCCTTGGAGGTAGAAGATGGATTTAAACAACTGCCTGTTCTTGAACTGATGCTTAAGTGCACTTCCAGTCTTTGCAACATCACAGGAATTTTAGAAACCAGTCTATACATGTTTTTACAGCTAAAGACACAAATAGGTGCCTAATGGGATTCTCAGAAACGTGTCCCTAAATCTCCATGAAATCAATACAAGTTACAGCATCTAAAAAAAGACCACTGATTCCCAATCTGCATTATTAAGCTTCCTTTAAAAAAAATCTCCTCCTTGAAGATTTTTCTGTAACCCTTGCACTCCAGCCAGGGCAACTGAACTCGTTAAGGTGGGTACAAACCTATGTATGCTTGTGTGTGCGTGGGGAGGTCTAATATGACATCCAGGTCCTTAGAGTAGCATGGCAGCTTTTTTATGAAGAGAAAATATGTACACTGTCCAAAACGCTTATTTTGACAAAGGAGATCAGTAAATTGTTCTCTATTTTGACTTATAATCCTCTTGCCCCAGTAGAACTGTATCTTGTATAAGTAAATACATGAATCATGTAGTCCTCCCCCTTTTTTTTTTCTTTTGCAAAAGAGAAATTAAAAGGGTATAGTCTGTTTTCTGTTCCAAACCAAAATTATCATCATCACCACAGAAAAGCAACTCCTACATCTTTGACCTTACGTTTTCTTGAGGGAGCCAAGCATTTGTTGAAAAAGATGACAGTAAGACCATAACCCATCACTCATTTTCAAGCGCAATTAGCTACATGGAATATCGCTCAATCAGAGACAAATCACTTATGTTCTTTCAAGGTTGTGAAATTATTGATTTCAGTGGTCAATAATCATGGCAATAATGTCAAAATTAACAAAATGCTGTAATGCCAAACAAATGAAGCATCATCATTTAGAGTCTGTTCTTATTTTCAACATTCACCTAGTGTGGGGAGAGCAATATGGGAATTGCAGGGATTTGTAAATGGAAAAGAGGGAAGAAGAAGAAGGAACAATCAGGCATGCTTCGTATCTGTCATGAATGAGAAGACAAAATATTTCTTTCCTCTTCAGGAGCCAAGAGAGTTCAAGGAGGAGAAAATCAGCACGACTGAACGCACGCACAGTAAGTTGCTGACATCGTATAGTATTGTCTGCATTATGACTGTACAATACCACACAGAGCTGATGAGTTGTGACAATACCACAGAGCTATCTTCATTTGAAAGAACGTGAAGATGTTAAAAAAACTGCCAAATATCAGAACATCACATCTGTTCAGTTTTGTTTGTATGAGACTTTTCCATTCCCTCAACAAATCTGTCTTCTCAGTGTAGCTCTAATGGGTCACAAAGGAGGGAAGCAGCCCAGAAGAAGCTGTAAACCCTTCAGGGAGCCTGTCAGCTACCTCAGTAACAAAATTCTTATCTATATTTTCCTATTAGTAATAACAGTATATAACTCATTTACACAGCTCTTCTTTTTCAGTCTCAAAGTGTCCCACAAAACAGGTAAATCAACGTTCCTATTTTAAATATAGGCACTCCGAGGCAGGGAAAAATGACACATCTCACAAAAGTAATCCAGCAGCAAAGGCATAACTGTAGGCAGAGCCCTGGTCTTCCCAGTCTCAGCCTGGGGCTCCACAACAAAAGGCGTAAGAAGAGTCCACGATAGGTTCAGTGGCCCAGAGATGGAAAACAAGAGAGCTCTTAAAAAGGCAGCCTCACACAAGGAAAGGTTAGAAAAGCAAGAACATAGTTGGACGCATGATGCTAACTGATTTGCAGTTACAAACTAGATCAAGTTTGCGTCTTGACAATTTTCTCTACAGATTTCTATCCGTCTACATGAACCAAACGTGAAACTTCCTGTACTGCAATTCCTTACCACGTACAACTTGAACTTAATAAGTCATCGCCAACTTTGCAAATACTGTCTGAGAGCAATGGGCTTATCAAGGATCAATTAACCAGGTTTCTCACAAGAGTGAGTGCACACCATAAACCACATTTTCAACTTGTTCTGCGAATGTGCCCCTGCAACTTAACCACGCTGCCTAAATGCACCAGTTCTTCACTAACTGTCCCAGTTGACTTGTTCAATATTCAGCACATAATATATTTTGAATTCTAGTACTCTGGCTGCAAAACTGTAAAATTCCTCAACGGTTCATTTTACACCCAGCTTTTCACGAGCAGTGCTCTATAAATTGCAGGACCAACTTCTTAGCTTTTATTTCTGTTAAAATCGAACATCTGCTTTTCGAAACCAGGCTCACGTATGCGTGTTCAAAATCAAAACGCAAGAGAGGTGGCTGAAGAGTCAGCAGCAACAAAATGGGATAGCAGCAAAAGATCTGTAAAGCCTGAGCTCGCGTTCCTTGGCCAGCTAAGAGTTTGGGCTAAACATGCATTTTGGTCTGACTTGGGAAAACGAAGTCTCTTCTGTCCTTCTGCTACAATCCATCTAACCAGCAGGGAAACAGTGCGGACGGTCATTTGGGGAAACTGCATCAATCTCTCCTGGTAAGAATGGCGACTGCTGCACTGTATTAGGAAGAAAGGAAATGAAAGAAAGAAGGGAAAGATGAAAAATCCACAAAACCCACATTAGAATCAGAGTAGAATTTAGTGATTTCATTAGGGCTTGATCCAGTTATTAACATTACCGGAAACTTTAAATTAAGTCTTTCATTACTTTTTGCACACTTTTCCATACAACTTGCAGTAAATAATATTTTAGACATAAAGCCAGTAGTAGGTATTGTTATATAAGTGCGGTATTCTAAAAACAAATAGCTACTTATCTAAAATCAAAAGAAATTTGAAAAGCATCTGATCTAGACGTGACGATACATAATACCAGTGTAAAGGACACCATGAGCTAGCTAACAGACAACATAATTACTTCTCAGGCTTTTATTGCCTGGAAGTTGAGATTTTTTTCCGGCTTTGCAGGGGGTGGTGGGTTTTGGGTTTTTTTTTCTTTTTTGGAATGTCATTCAAGTTTAAACAGTCCAGTAAATTTTCTGATGTTTCTTCCCTCATGGTCCTTTGTCATTTGCAGATTGCATTATTATGCAGAAAAAAAATCTTGTGGCAAACTAGTTTTCTGCACTTGGTCACAATGAGCATAGCTTGGAAATGATGCATCAGCCTAGGAACAATAGAATAGCAAAGAAAGGAATGATTATATTTGGCAATGGCATACACCCTGGGACAGCTGCAGAAAAGCCATGGCTGGACACACTTTCTCTTGAAATATGTAAATTAGGTTCGGTTGCGGGACGTGAAAGAAAGTTTCATGCTGGCTCTTCAGTTCTTTGTTATGTTACATAAGCTCCCTTCCCCCTTTATTTTCATAACAGTACATAAATATTTTATGAACTATGGGTCTTTGAACTGCGTTTCTCTGACCTATTGACTGATTCCCATTTGTCTCTTTGAAATTGTATCTCATATTCTATGAGAAATTCATCATCCTCGTCTGTCAAAAAAAAAACCAACAAAAAACCCACAACAGTAATTCTGTTGTTGCCAATGCGACAGGTCAACTCGAAGGACAATAAATTTCCACTTAATGTTAATATCAGGGTTGCGTGGAGACAATTGTATCCTGATACATTAGAAGCAGTAAAGCTCAAACAGTTTTTAATTCATTCATTCATATTGGAATATTTGCAGGGTCAAGTTCCTGCATCCAGGTTCCTGATTCTGATCACAGTCTCAAAACCAGGTTCTTTAACATTAGAAGTTGAGAATTTGTTATGTCTTTTGCAATTAAAAAGAAAAAAAAAAAGCAACCCCACCACCACCTGAAGCTTGTTTTTCTCTTGGTCTCATGCATCAGTACACTTTTCAAATCTCAGAAGAAGAAAAATGAGAAAAACACCTCTAGCTCTACTATGACAGAAGGACATAAGCAGAAATGGCAAACAGGAGTTCGATCGAGGAAGGCACAGTTCAGACGTTTACACAACCTCTAATATAGATGCAGATACTCTGGCGGTAAGAAACAGAATCCTGGCACCAACCAAATAAAAAGCACTCTATTTTGCTCATCCACCTGTTTTTCTTTTGCTTTTCTAGCTGAAAAAAACATTTTTCTTTTTTGCTATCTTCTCTTGGGATGGAAAAAAAAAAAAATTTCTCATTCTCTCCTTGAATCTGCAATTTCCAAAGTGTGTTACCGAGACAGGAAAAATGAAACAAAACAACAAGCTCACAATGTTAAAAATTTCAAGTGCGTGGCTATTATGGAGCTCTTGATTAGCCTATAGATGGAAAAAATAGATTTAAATTAGCTTGCCGAACAAATGGAATCATGCGATGCATACTATACCTTCTAATAAAACCCCAAATGCATATACACTATTTCATGCTCTCACCAGAAAAAATGATATCTCCCACTCACTCCCTCAGGAATGTGCTTACAAAATTCCACTTCTCCTGACTCAGTAACTCCTACTTCAAAATTCTTCCCAATTATGGCCATGTTTTCAGCTGCTTGTTTAAAAAGTGTTGGATGGCCTTTCATTACCTGCAGATAGTTTATTTTCTAGAAAAGAAACCCTCAAAATGAAACACGATGCCTGCACATTGCACTTTTCCATCCTAAAGTAAACTGGCAGCTAAAGAAGCAAAATACAGATTCAGGGAAGGTGGAATCTCTTGCTTTGTCTCAAACTTCCCTTGGGACGTAGGACAAAGCACACAGGACTCCGACTCTCTAACAAATAGTGGCATCCTCTTGAGATCTGATTCTCTCTAGCCTCTCTCAGAGGTTGCCTGCCCCAAAGAAAACTTGCCTTGGTCCTAGCAGAAACCTAGTTTCGATGATAATTTAAGCTAATACCCCAGACCGCAGTCCGAGTTGGCAAAGACAAAATTACATTCCCTTTTGCCCCCTCCGGCACCTGGGCACTAACCTCTGACTTCAGAAAGGTGACGGATTTGAGCAAGGCAAAAGTATCTTAAGCCACGTAGCTGAGCTAAAATGAATTTGCCCATCACAGCTCTTCCTTTTAGCAAACCAGAATAATAATTCGGTTATCCTCCTCTGACAGAGCATCGTGAAGCCAACCTTATGAATGTCTCTAACGCTGCGTGAAATCCTTTTCTCGTCCCTCAAGCGGGGTCCGTTACCCGGTGTGCAATGAGCCAGTCTCACACACAAAGCTAGCGCATCTCAATTAGCACACCACAGACATTTTATACTCTCCGAGCAAAAGTTATCAGTACTTTTTACTTTACACTGAGTCACTCTTACTTCTGTTGGTTCTTGTCCTTTCTTTTTACCGCACGTGTTCTGTGGGGAAGGGGCTTTGGTTGGTAGGGAGCTTTCCTGCCCGTGGGTGGGTTTTTTACATGCTAAGTAGGATACTTCACCTGTAGTTCAAGTAGTTGTTTCTTTAGTTTTATCGGTGGTTTCTGTTCTCTTCGTGCTTATCGTGGTACTCCCTTACCTGGCCAACTTAACCATGTCCGACTTACCATGGCCGACTTGCCATGCCTAGTTAACTCTCTGCGAAGGTTGAATAACGTCTTTTGTTTCACGCCTTGCATACCCCCGCATTCATCTCACCACAGTCTTCCTGGGATTCCCCACCCTCGGTGCACCTAATCCCTCAGTAAACAACGTTTTGATTGGACTACACTTCGACAGAACAGCTATGGAGGGCCAAAGCTTTAAGACCGAAGCAGCTGCAGTGTCCGTGGTTCAGGGTCTTTCTCAAATGTCTGTGATGACAGTTACAGATACTGGATTTCTCATCTTTTATCCCTCTGAAAATGGCTTTCAAAAATTCCTAGAGTCCAGGGTGGGAGGGTAGGTTACAACGGAGAAGGACAGAAAGAGGGGAAGTCAGGCCCATCTTCCCTATTTCCTCCCTTTCACCGTTTACCCGCATCACGGGCAGCACGAGGATGGCAGCACGTTCTCCCTCTTAGAAAAAGTTCTGCTCTTGGCTCAACCGCAGGTTGTCCTCTTGCTTCGCTGGCTCTTGCGTTATCACCCGCCCACACAAATTAAGACATGGTTTCTTTCCTTCCTCACTTCCTTAAATAATGAATTGATGAGGTGCAAATTTAGAAGCAAATGGTATCAGCAAACGCACACAGCCTGTGAACTTTTTTTTTCCTTAAAAACTAACGACTGTGTGCCATAGATAGTAAATAGGTTAAATTATCTCTTTCAGCGGAGGGAAGCAATCTGTTCCCTCCCTGTCTGTTTTCTGGCAGGGCAATCTCCGGCTGTACCACGTGAGCTCAGAACACTCGGGTTTTTCGCCGGGATCCACAGTCCTGACAGGGGACAGAAAACAGGAGGGAACGCACCGTTAAGCTGCAGTCAGGTGTTTGTGTGTTTGCCTGTGTGCATTGCTCCGGTTTTTGGGTATTACCTGTCTTCAAGCGCCTACCACTTACCTGAATAGACTGCCTGGGTTTATTTAGATTTATTTAACTCAACAACTACTTTAAGAAAATCCACATTGTTATTTCTAAACGGTATATCAAATTATAGCTTTAAAGGAATGACATTTTGTGTTTAACAAATTATTTCTATTTTAATAAGTCATATCTTTTTCATTACCTATGGCAAAACCATGTGTGTGTATTAAATAAAATCTTGTAAATAATGGCTTCACTGGCTCTTAAATTTAGGTTCATCTAGCTAACACAGCTATATATATATGTATAAAAAAAAATAACAAAGATACATTAATGTAAAAATACACTAGTGGAAAAATTATGTTTCTGAAATGCGCACCAAATACTAGGAAGGTGCAATCATTAGCAATTAACAAAATTAGTAAATCATCTAATCGGGACTTCATCTCTGGAGATGGATGAAGTTTTACCTCTGGGTAAGGTCATTTCCTTGCTCTGTTTCTTGTGTGTACCACGCGAGAGATGGACCCATGTACTTGACGTTATCAGCGTACCGCACTGTACCTCTGGCTCTTTACCAGCTTTCTAAGGCTGTCCTGAGCATCTGAAGAGTCATGAGCAGCGTAGAAAATGTCCATGACTCCTCTACCATTGTGTATCACCTTTTTTCCCCTTCTTTCTGCAGGCATGGAGAGGACATTGCCACAACACGAGGTGGCATGGGCTGAGCATGTTGCGTTCCTAGTCCCTGCCGCTGACTGAGCACCACTTGCTCGACAGAATGGGAACGTGGAGGAAACCATGAAGCACACCTTCCCACATGACTTACATACGTTGACTCAGCGTGACCCATACACCCAGCACAGGGGTGGGAGATGAAGTACCATCACTGGTTGTCTTTGGCAAAAAGAATAAAATAAAAACCATAAAATAAACTTAAAAATTTACATTTTTGAGCCATTAAAATAAGTCTCTGTTTACACTGATTTATATTTACAGTAAACTTTTCTAGAGTTCATTTCCAAGTAATCTCTTTCTTTTGCTAAGGTTTCCTAAAAGAAATGACTGGAATTTATTATATGAAGTCTGTGGTGTTTGGGCTATTTGCATAAAATATGTTAGTATACTTCTAAAGGATGTGAAGGAAAATTTATGCTCTATGTCTAGTTCATTTAGACTCAGCATTTGAATACTTTCCAATATGAAGTCACTAACTAGTCTGCACTGAACCACTGTAAACCTGGAGTATTTCCATTCACATCAATGCAATTGATGTTAGGTTATTAATTGTGAAGGGCAGCAGGTTTTGATGCATTGGAGGTTTTGGGGCGAGACAAATTGACTGCAATTAAAGCATGGCTGAAAGATTTCTTTGAAAAGGCAACAGTTTATACAGGAAAATATTGTTAGTTTGGATCAAAGTACTATAGAGAAACACAGTTTCTGTATGGCGTTAGCAGCTGATAAGCCTAGAGCAGACGGCGGAGGGGAAATATTTTAATTCCGTTCCTGCCTGGCCAATGTTGTACCAGCACCAACTGTTTCAGACACTTCTGCAGCATGGTAATATTTGCAAGTGTTTCCTTCAAAAGTGTGCAGAATTTAATTCCAAGTACGCAGGACTGTTTTGACACAACTTATCAACTGCTACCAAACAGAGCAGATTCAGACCACACTTGTTCCATTTGCTAAATTCAAAATTTCCCACGTGCAAGCCAAGGGAATTAGGCTAGACAAGGGTGGGGTTTTTTGAACACTTTTTTTTTTTTAAAAAAAAGCCAACTACTATGGCCACGTACATTTGTTGCCAGAAGACTGAAAGTTCAAGTGAGACAGCAAATTTATTTTCCATAGAAGAATGGTGGCAGAGAAAATGAAAACTTTTATGTCTCCCTTGCTAATCTTTTTCTAGATACCAAAACTTTACTTGGCATTCAGTATTCCATTATTTTCCCTTTTAAATTGGACACAAGACAGTTCTTTTAAAAACTCCTTCCAATTATGTACACCATCACTTGGTATAAATCATTTTAAAACTAGAACTCTTCTACCATAATTTTCATTTGGATGATGATTCCTAATACAGTAGTTGCACTTTACAAAAATCAGGTCAGGCAATACATTAAGAAGGCCAACAGGCATCTATTCTACAGACTGTTCTATCATCACTGCAGGGAAATGGCAGTATTTCTTTTTAGGAGTAATGTATTTTTGAGCATGGAAGTTCTTCTGCTAGGAAGCCTTTTTAAAAGGTTGGGCACTTCTTTAGCACTTATTATTTTGAATAGTGAAGGTTGAAAATCTTCAGCACTCTCTTCTGAAAATTATGAGTAACACTGAATTTTACTAAATTACAATACTGTGCACAGAATCTGGCCAATTCACAAGGATGTTTCATTAATGTTAAAGAAAAAACACAACAAAACCTGCTGATACACAAGAAACCGGAATCCCTGGCTGAGCGACAGATCTTGCCCTCTCCCGTAATGCTAGTTTAAATGAAGAAACGGACAATTTCAATTTTTTATGATCTAATCTTGATAATTTCAATCTAGTAAGGGATTATTTTTCCTATCCTCTTCATCATAGTCCATGTTCTTTGGAGAGGAAGAGAAGAAACTCTTATGCACAATTAAAAACATGCATGTTTTATTTCTGAAACCAAAATCCAATTCACTGATAATAAGCGACAATTCCATTTGACCTGTTGGAGTGGGTCAGAGGAGGCCACAAAAATGATCAGGGGGATGGAACGCCTCTCCTATGAGGAAAGGCTGGGAGAGTTGGGGTTGTTCAGCCTCAGAGGAGAAGGCTCCAGGGAGACCTTATTGCAGCATTTCAGTACTTAAAGGGGGCTTGTAAGAAAGATGGGGACAGACTTTTTAGCTGGGCCTGTTGCGACAGGACAAGGGGGAACGGTTTTAAACTAAAAGAGGGTAGATTTAGACTAGATATAAGGAAGAAATTTTTTACACTGAGGGTGGTGACACCCTGGCACAGGTTGCCCAGAGAGGTGGTAGATGCCCCATCCCTGGGAACATTCAAGGTCAGGTTGGACGGGGCTCTGAGCAACCACATCTAGTTGAAGATGTCCCTGCCCATGGCAGGGGGGTTGGACTAGATGACCTTTAAAGGGCCCTTCCAACCCAACCCATTCTATGACTCTATGATTCTATGATTTTGCTGGACATGATTCGAAAGAAAATAAAGCTCATACTACTATTAGGTATTAGCTATAGTAGAGGAAACACCTGGAGCACGCCTGATTGGTCATCTCTAATCTTTAAAACCTAATGAGGCCCCAACAGTAATTTTGTAGAAAATGTCCTTGCTGTTAAACACTGTATGTCTACTTCAAAACACCTGAAAGCTTCAAACGGTCTTTTAAGAAAATGCCTTCATATGTCAATGTCCATTAATTCATGAAATTGGTCTTTCCTCAGCAGAGAAACAAAGTAATGAGAATATTAAAGAGTACAAGTGTACTTGTCCTGTTGAATACAGGAGCTGTACATGCATATTAGCTTTCTGGCCCTGCATATGATGTATGATCACCTTGATCTGCAATACAGACAATTTTTTGTGAAGAAATATACTCAAGCAACTTTCTCTTGAAGGTGTACGAGCCACAAAGCTCAGCCCCACCTATGGAGAAGTTACAACTTGTAAAAGACCAATCCTTCCTTGCTCAGTATCGGAAGTACACAACGGAGATTCGAACCAGGACAGCCTGGTTTCCCGGCTTCTGCCTGCCTTGTTCTGCCAGCTTCAGCACAACAACAGAGACGGGTACAGAGGAGGTTCTGTCCACTCGTTTTGGTAATTATTCGCCTCGTTTCTTCAGAGAAATATAGAAACAAATTAAGATCGGACAATCAACCTGTCTTCATTTAATCCCCGCAGATGACATCCAGTGATACTCCAGCATAGCAGGATGCACCGACAATGCCATGGTTCATTTGACACTGTAATGCCAAAACCCGAGATAACTATTTGTTTGATGAATCAGAAACACAGAGAAGAGAGAGCAGAAACACCTCAAAACCCAAACCAAACAAACACTCAAGATTCCAAAAGCCCACGGCTGAAAAAGACATCCTGAAACGCCCATATGTTTTCCTTAACTAATCCTGAAAATATATCCAGCAAATTCAAGTTCTAAGATGACGAATTTGGAATAAATATATTTAAGCTACAGGCTTTTTCATTCCTAAAATACATCTGTGAGGAATAAGTAAAAGCAGTTGGGTTAATTACATTTATAGTGATTATTTTCACACGGGTTATGAATACATTTTTAAGGTGAAATTTATACATTTTGTTACCTGTGCAGACTGTGAATTTGCGCTATTAAAATTGCTGCATTGCCTTTTGGAGAGGAGAGCTGAAATTCAAAATGAACTTGAATTAATAGCCTGAACTAAAGAGAAGGCAATTCACTTGCAACAAGTGCAAAGTAGTGCTTTTAGGTAGGAATAATCAACTGCACAAACTTCTTTTCTCACGGAAAGAAGATCTGGGGCTTACTGATAAGCCAATCTGAAGATGAGTCAGCAATGACTTGATGTTATGAAAAAAAGCATCATCTTATTGGGATGTATAGAAGTGACTGGTTAAGTAAAACATATGACGTCCTATTTAAAGTAAGGCAATAAAACAGCTGACAAAGGTTTTTCGGGTCTGGTAGAGCAAAAGGAAATGCATTTGCTTTATATCCAAACATTCAGACCAGAGAGGGGACACACCTCAAACTTGGCTGGTACCTTATTATGGTTTGGGGTGGCTTGAGCACCCTTTGACCTGCGCTGTACCAGAACGTGGGTGTTCTAACAGGAACAAACCCATAAAGATAATCATCTTGGTTTAATTTGCAGATGACAGCTTCACTGGTAAACATAGTACAAGATCTGTTGTTCTTGTGACATCTCCTACCCATCAGCAGGGGAAAAAAGAGTCATGCACTCCTGGATACACAGATGCTTTGGCCAGATTTTCTGCCGAGGTAAATTGATGCCAGTAAAGGAGTTGATGTGCTGCCTTCCAGGTACTGAACAGGGAAAACATTTTAGAAACTTTGGGATTTAGAACAGAGTATCGAGGCAGTACTGGTCAAACTTCAAGTGGAACATTGTGGCCTGTTCTGGGTGTCACTTTTCATAAAAAACAGACCCAAATATAAAAAGTCCAGAGGAGAACGTTAAGAGTCATCAGAGGTATATAAACCAAGATCTATGTGGAAAGACGGAAAGAACTGATTTTACTCAGGCTACAGAAGGGAAGAGCAGAGACATGATAACAGACTTCAGACATACAGGACATTTATCGCCTTTTTGTAGCCAAGTAAGTTCTTCACTTGGAAATTGTCAAGAGATCATAGGCTTAAACTGCAGCAAGAAAGATGGAAGTTGGACAATTTAACAGCTATATAACTGAAATTATAGCTAAGACTGCCTGGGGAAAGTGTGGCAATCTTTTTTGAAGGTTTTTAGGAACAAATTATTCCCACATATTTTAATAATATTTTTGTAACAATTTCCTAAAGTAGGACAGACTAGGTAATTTATTAAAATTTCTTAAATCCTTGTTTTCTAGAGGAATCAGCGTGGATACAAAGCAGCGAATGCCGGTTTGTTCTCTCCATTCCTAACTGGCCAGAGGCAAGCCAGCTTCAGTTCAGGAGCTGCACAGAAAACCATCTGGAGAGCACGAGCTGTGCCTAAGCCAGTCAGTCCAGCTGAGATTCTATTAAACATAACCCACTTAGCTGTGCAGCGAAAGCAACTAGATCCACGGAGAATAGCTGAGAAAAAACCAGTCTGAGCAGCACAGCGTTTCATTTGTTCCTTTAGACGGCAAGTTCCTCCCCGCTACTGGAAGGCTGGCAGCGCCTGCGGGAGCCGGGTCCAGCAAAGCCGGCCATCGCGGAGAGGGGCTGAGCCCAGGACGCTGCAGTTGTAAAAAGAACATCTGCTTTTCTGAAAACACCTTGTTCTCGTATCAGATTGCAAACCAAAGTGTAACAAATTTCCCTACGCTGCTAAGACAAGCTGGCAGGAGCAGAGAACTAAATTCCAAGACTTGTAGTAAATCAGTGAAGCATGGTTTGGTTTGAATAAAGAAGAGTGAACTTAAAAGGTGAATAATCTTGCCTAAATATCATATCACATCACATATCATATCATGTCATATCTAATTAGAACCCCCTGAACTGTTTCCAAGTGCCTCAGGTTTGTTTTTTCAAACATTCTTAGGATTAGCACAACCTTTGTAAAGTTCCTTCTTCTCCCTGTTAGTATTACATTTTCTCTTCCAGTTTTAAAATACTATGCCGACAGCAAGCTACAGGGTAAAAATTAAATATTTGTTAGAAAATCTCCTTTGACAGCAGGCTTCTAAACGGTTTTAAAACATTTTCAGAACTGTGCAAGGAGTATTATCTATGATCCTCCTTAAAGTGTATTTACTACTGTGATCAACTATAATTAATCCAGCCTTAAAATACTCTGATAAGGCAAGTATAAATGTTCTTACCTTGCAGATACAAAAGCTGCATGCGTGCATGCCGGTAACTGATTATCATGAACATAAATTCTGATTGTGTCTGAAAGATACATCAAGCTTCCTATTCAGCCAAAAAGTACCTGAAGAATTAGAGAGAGAACTAAAGGACAGGGTGATACGATTCTTTCTTGTGGAGAAGACTTGGTTTGGCTCCCCCTTCACTTGGTGCCAGAGACAGGATCCTGAGGGACATGAAGAAAATGGATTTAAGTCTGGGCAGCCAAATTGATTGGCCGTGGAAGCAGACAGAAGATTCCTAATGGACAACCTGGTGTGCTGGTATCCAGGAGAGCCTGGAAGATGTTTGGGAGGCTGCAAAGGTTTAAAAGTGATTCTGGAACAATCTGAAAGGCTCAAATGTTTTTTGGGGATAGTGCGAGAAAGGTCAAAGAGGCATCCTGAAGGATGGGAGGGAAGTGTTGCACAGAGAACCAGTATTACTATGGACATAATCATTTGAGTCCCCATCCCTGGAGGGATTTAAAAGACGTGTAGATGAGGCGCCTGGGGACATGGTTTAGTGGGCATGGGGGGGTTGGGTTGACGGTTGGAGTCGATGATCTTAGAGGTCTTTTCCAACCTTAGTGATTCTATGATTCTATTTCCTCTGCTTTTCCCCTAGAAGGACGGGGGATTGCAGAAGGAACTGGCAACCGGGTCAAGTTAATAAATATTGATTAAATTTGAGAAACCTCCCCTGCTCCAAACCTGTAACAGCAATGTCACAGGAAGGTTCTGATGCAGATGTGCAAACCGAAGCTTGGACAAGTTATGCTGCCTGCCTGCAGCCATAAAGGCAATCCAAGAGAAGATTTAGACCAGGACAGACGTGGTAATCCTTATAGTATGCACTAGCTACTATCCCACTTCTCCCCAGCTCCAGTAAATAAACCAGCAGAACTCTGCTGGATACAGCTCTTCATTCGTTATTTATTTCTCTAGCTGTCAGAAAGCACGCATGGTAAGGCTCAAAGAATTTTATTCAGCATATTTTACACACGGGGGGGGAGCAGTCATATACTTTAAGTATGTAATGAAGGCGTTTTGAGTCACCTCCTCAGAGATGTCCATTTATCTCCACTGACTCTCTCTCTCTATATGTATGGCTATACAGGGTCCCAGCTTTGGTGCTTTCATTTGCATTTAAGTTAGGTGCCCGGAGTAGGGTATATGTAACGGCTTGATTACTCTCTAAGGGGTGAATTGCACAAAAAAAAGCTGCTTTTCATGGTGCCAGCCATATTATTTTCAACTGCCACTGTTTTTCTTTACTACCACAAAACTTTGCATTATCAACACCAAAATTAATGTTTGGCATGAATACCTGAATTTGAAAACATTCAAAATGTTTGGGTTTTTTGTTTTCCATTCATATGTTCCATATAATAATTTAAATCAATGATCCTAACACAGGAACTTATTCTTAATTTACAATTACTATCAACCTAACTGCATTCAGCGTTAATTAGAAAAAATACCTCTTCTCACACAAGCGACCCTACCATCATGCCTATGCTACTGTCATCTTATTTTCTAAAACACACGTACATCACACGAGAAACACAAACCAGGAAAGAGCTTTCTCCTCGTTAGCAGGCAAGGAAGAGGGATTGTTCACCGTTTTTCCTCTTACGTGGCGGGTGCCTTCACCCTACTGGGAAGGCTTCCAAACACATGAACCTGGGCAAATGACCCCAAGGTCAGCCAGTAACATCTTTGTCATCTGACTGCTTAAATTTTTTTCTCCTGTACCTGCTTCTGACCCTAAATACATTTATTACGAAGATCAATAATTTTCTAAGGAGCAGAAATGCCCCCCAAACCCTCCCCAAAACCCAACCATGACATGAAATCATTTCACACAGAAATGCGTTACTGTGATTTTTTTCTTTTAAGATGTCTCAGACTGACTTGTTTATTAAGAAAAACAAAGCAAAATAGCCCACAAACTTAATTTTGCCTTGCCTAAGCTGACTCACCATGGTTAATGGTAGCAAAATACGTGTTTTTATTACTGAAGTGGGCAGGTATGACTCAGTTACATAGAGGATGTGTGTTGAATAACAGTGTCATCTTCACGTGGCAGTTTTTCAGATTGAAAAGCACTACAAGGACTTGCACAGAAAAGCGACATCTATACAAACAAAACCGTTAAATCAGCTTACTGGTAAAGATCATGCCTAGTTAACAAATGCAGCGTAGGAGATAACAGCCAGAATTCAGACTATTAAACTCCAGTGCACTTCAAGGTCACATGTAGTAGCAGCAGGCAGAGTACCAAAAGGATGCTGAAGAAAGCCACTTGGCTTCTCCTAACAACACAGATAAGAGCCTTGAAGTTAGTATAGAAGACATTAACACGCTACTTCAGCTACATTTCCCGAGTGGAAAATAGCCAATGTTTTGCATGGCAGAAATATAATGTGCTCTATAGAAAGCTCTGAGCTCAAAGCAAGCAGAAGCGTTTCTACTGAAAACGTCTATGAAAGTAGTTGACTCCTCCAAAATGGAGGCTAAAAAGCCTCCTGCTTCCGGGCTGCAATCAGCTCAAGCCTGGCGAGATTCATTCTGCAAAGCCTCATCACAACCAGATAAAGCAGCCGCCAAATTTCCAATTGATACAAGGAACACGAAAACAGAAGCCGGTAACAATGGAAACCCGATACGTAAACCTTGTAATTGTCTCAGGTGGCAAAAACATACAGAACATTGAAATCCACAGAGAACCTGAAAACTCTGAGAGATGCTACATGCAGTCGCACCGTGGGAAGCTCATTACTGCCAACGGTTATAAAATGAAATCTGTGACAGAGTACAGACTCAACAGGCGATAACAGCACCAAAGAGTATTACCTAATCTCTTAATCATTGCATAAGACTGCATCACTTACAGTATATATACCTAGTATTACCAAGATGGCCAAATATTCCTCAGTTTATCACAGAGGCTCATTCTTTTTAATCTTAAATGAAGCCTTAAAGGTTTTGCAATATAAAAGGGCCAAAATCATATCATTACAAAATTAAGAACCAAGGAAATGTTATCTTCCTTCTGCACTGTATACAGGATCAGATTTTCATTTTCCTATTAAAATGAATTCCGCATTGTAGCAGCAGCAACAATGAAGTTAAGAAGATGACAGAAATAAATCTCACAAACTGTATACCTGCCTCAGCGAAGTACAGACCTGACACACGTAAGTCTCTCTATCTTTAGTAATATATATACTTCCTGCATAGATCCGGTAAAAGTACAGGCGACTATTCTGAATTTGAGATACAATGCTAAATTTAGTGGCGTTATATTCTTACCAGTATGCCGTGTTCTTGAAGAAACAAGACTTTAATAGGGCTGTAATAATGATGACTCAGGAGAGCGAGTGTTTGGACTGGTTAAGAGGGCCAGAAACCAAGCAGGCAAAGACTCCAAATACTTTATTTTTTGCTTAGAGTACTTCTACAGGGGGAGAAGCAACACAGAAGTTGCTCCTTCCTCCCCTCCACCAGAAGTTTTATTGCGACAAATTAGAACCATAAAATCATTTAAGTTGGAAGCAACTCGTGGAGGTCGTTTGATCCAAGCCCCTACAAAATTCCAAGCTCAACCAGGCTGCTCAGGGCACCCTTTAAATTTCTCCCAAGGATGGAAACGGCACAACCTCTCCGAGCAGCCCGATCTAGCCCTGACGCCAGGGCCCATCGCCTTTCTTCCTTTCCCCAGGCACCTCTGGAAGAACCTGCCTCTGCCTTCTCCGTTCCTCCCAGGAGGCAGCTGAAGACGGGATGGGATTCCCCTCAGCCTTGCCTTTCGCACAGTAACAAACCCAGCTCCCAAAGCCTCACCTTCTGCGTCAGGCGGTGAGAAAACTGAAGAAAAGCATCCTGCAAATCAGAATGAATTTGAAATGATGGTAGTAAGGTAAGTGCAAAAGTCGAAAACCTCTGCTTTGAGAGAAGCCAACATACTAGAATAGCTTTCCCTGACGTCTCTTGAAAACAGGACCACGGAACAGTTACGGAAGGAGTTGCCATTACGCTGTCGTCATGAACAAATTCACCAAACTAGTTTCATCAGTTGGCCCTTAAAAAGGAGGCGGGGGGGAATAAAAGAAGGTATTTTTAAGAGATGAATGGAAATACGAGAAAGTTCATGAAACAGTTTTCTTAAGTTCACTAAAACTGATGATTTGGGAAAGCTAGGGAATTTCCTAACAACAGTCTAGATTCCAGTTTCTTGAATACTTCGCAATATTTTCTTATTTCCAGGAGGAAACAAACAAGAAAAGAGAGTTTATAAAGTCAGTGTGTCCCTGCTATGTAATATAAGTTGGCAGGAGGCCTAATTAGACAACCTCCAGAGGTCCCCTCAAAGCCAGTTTTCTATGATTCCATGAACATGACAAGTAAAACTAAGTATATCAGATGTGATGGTAAGTATTGTTTTGACAAAGTTTATTAAATTCAGAGAGGCACAATTTGTGATGTAACAGTATAGCTATTAGAGTATATTTAGAGTATATTATTAGAGTATATTTAGCCTAAAGATACTACATTGCCTCCCCCTACCCCGAGACTAATTTTCTCCACTCCCTCCAGCTTCACATTTTCCTCAAATTGTAGTGTTTCTTCAAATTTGTAATTTTCTCCTTCAAAACAGGAGGGAACTCATTTCTTATGAGAGCTTATTATCACAGAGATTGCCTCTACAGTAGTGCCTTGGTACCCACTTATGTTCTATAAACGTTAAGAAAAATTACATAATGCTGTCTCATAATGGTACAATATTCTCTATCAGGGAAGAGACTCTTTAAGAGTCACTCTTTAAGTGAAGTGAAAGATGGACTGAATCTGAAAATGGACATGAGATTTATCTAGAAAACAGCTAATATTCTGATAAATGGATGTATTGGAATGAAAATGTACTCCAAAAAGCTGAACTGATATTTCAAATTTTTTCCCCAAAAACTAAAAAGAAAAGCAAAATAAAAGCCAGAGCAATTTAGTTAGAATCCTGCATTTCTGTATAATCAGATTAAAATATCATCAAGACATAAGGACTGTTTTGCTTTTAGTACGAAATATCAAGTATTTTTTAATTATCAGAAAAAATATGTTTGATTCTTTCAAATATTTTAATGTTCAACAAGGGGGAAATTTCAGTTTTCCATCATGGAAACTGCCTGTATGCCATCACTCCGTGCCATAATACAACAAACCCTTAAGAGGAAGAAAACTTGATAGCATTAATAAATCGTACTTTGAAATCTCTTTGTCATGGGGATCTCTAGGCACAAAAGGGTAATCAGAGCACGCGAGGTGTAGGACAGAAGCTGGAAGCCGATAACCGAGCAGGAGGCGTTGCAAAGTCTGCCCGTCGTCTGGCGTCATCGCAAACTGGGACAGAAGGAGGGTGGTTAGTTCTGGTTCTACCTATCTGCTGAGGATTGTGACTTTCAGCAAGGTTAAGATTTGCGGGACCTCCTTTTCTACTGTTTTTAATATCGTTTAAAGCTTCCCAAGATTGGAATAAACACTTCCATACTTATGCTTATAAATCTTAATAACCAAATAAATGTCTATGACTTATTATACGCCTTTTAAAGGAGGCATTGCACCGCTTTTTCCTCCAACACATGGGATGGGAATGCACATTTGGAGCCTCAGACGTAAACCACGGTTAGCTCCATGCTCCTTCCCACGTTCCTCCCTCCTGGGCGCCCGAGGACCCCCGGGGCCATACGCTTGCTGGTGCCACTGGTTCTGTTGCCTTCCCCCGTCCTTCCACACCCCTGCCCGTGTGCAAGACGCAGTTCATCTGCAGATCACAAACCAGCACCTACGAACACCACAGCGAGAAAGCTGTCATGGCACAAATGTCTTCATTAATCAGCTGTTTAAGTGGAAGAAAAATAAGGTGTGGGTTTGGTTCCTATACATTGATTTTCTGCCCCTAGGTCGAAAACAAAGGCTCTGGGGCCACAGCGTACTTACAATATTAACATTGTCTACTTTAATGCTTATTATCTAATACAGTCTCTTTGTATGTGCATTTGGGAAGATGACTTCCTAACTGAAGCATATTAAAAATGCTTCATATTAAAAATTCATTATCCCAGATTTGTTTTCTAACTCTAGCAACGTTCCCCTCCCCAACCTAGAGCTTGATAATATGGTGATAACAGCCTGAATTAATAAGCAGGTGATAGCTGACACAGTTAATTAACGTATTGCAATTGCAGTTGAACTAGAATCATGAAACATGTTTAACTTATTTCTTATTATGAGCCAGCAGGTACAATAAAGTTCCCCATTTAAAATTTTTCAATTTCATCACAGACCACAAAAAGTCAAAAGCTATTTTAGTCAAACCTCAATGGTTAAAATATCTTTTATATTAATATTTAAAATTTGTTACCCATTAGTGTTATCTTGATTTCTTTCTGAACTCTTCATAGTGCATTTCAGCCTACCAATTTACATTGACAGAGACAAGCTGACGTCACCGGCCAGATCTACTGGCTTTTAAGTAAGAAAACTAATAAAATGGGCAGCTATTATAAAAAGACTATGGATACAGAGAAAGCAAACACATCCTACACAGGATCACTCACACAGGCGCAATCTTCATTCACCTTGTACTATTTATATTAATATAACAAATTAAGGCTGGTGAAATTATCTCATTCATTCTTAAGCACACATTCTAAAACTAAACAAACTCACCTCGGGATAGAAAATCTGACTATCAATACAACACAAGGCAAAAAACCCCAGGGGAAATAGGAAATCTCAAAGATTTACAGCTAGGAATTAATGAGAAAGCGCTAGCTCCGCACATTGCAAGGAACCGTACTAGTCTGGAGTAGAACATGAAAAAAGCAGCATGAAGTGTCATGCACTGAAAAGGCAATTGCGTACGTGTGTTTAACAGCATCCGTTACTAAACACTAAGATTTTAGATTTTTAATGGAAATTACCAGATTCCACAACAAATTGTAAACTTTTCATATAAAAATCAATTCATGCCAATTACAAGGAAAAAAAAACCCACTAACTCCCCAAAATTTGAAATAGATTATTGTATTAGTCAAAAAGAAAAAAAAAACAAAAACCAAAAGAAAACCACAAGTTCCATAAATCTAATGGCTTAGTTTTCATCCACTCATCTTTCTTGACATGTGGTAATACACAATAAACGCTTATACTTTCCATTTATCATATTTTATTATGATTTTTATTTGCCTGTGCACATATTAATGAAATATTACTCTAAGGATATGAAATACTAAAATAAGAATGTCCTCAGTTCTATGAGGACTGCTTTGCTAGGCACACATCATGGGAACAACAAAAAGAAAAAGGCACATTTTAAATGGATTCAAGAATGATCAAACTTTTTATAAGTTTAAAGATCTCCATTACCTTCAAACAATATTGTATTAATGTGTGCAGAGGCCCTGAGTCAACAAAACAAATAAAAATTGATATAAAACCAAAAGTGCAGAAAAACTCAAAACCAGAACTAAGGTACACACAATTATGAAAACAAACCGCTGGGTCTGATATTGTCATCAACATAAGGGTCACAAAGACAAAAAGAAAGGAGACAGATCTTGCCCTTCTTCTGTCCTTTAGCTCATCAATCTGGCAAATCTTTCTATGAAATGTAAAGTATTTTAATGAAGACATGAATTTAATTTGTCCAAATTTTAAGTCCATCTAACTTGACCATCTTGGTCAAAATCCTTTGACATGAAAGTAAACCCCATCTTTGTACCACACAGTTTTATTTCCAGACACCCATCCTAGTTTCCCGTCTTGATTCGCTTAAAGGGTCTCACGAAGGAAGAGTAACGTTGAAAAGTGAGAGCTGTTCTAACAGGAGTCCACCACTCCCACTCATTCAAGTTATTGTTATAGGTCGCAATATGCCTCATCAATTACAAAGCAAACATATCAGGAACAATGCCGAAGGAGCAAAATTCCTTAATTATTTTAAGCCTAACTCTTCCATGGGATATAATTTCTCTTTTCCAGTTTAAAAAAAACCAAACAAACAACAAACCAACAAACCACAGGCTAAAAGTCTATAACTTAAACTCCTCTGAGTACTGATAATTTGCAACCACAGATTTTGCAAATTTATTTCCAGCTGTGTTTCTTTAACTTACTGCACTTTGTATAAATTGAAAAAAAAAGTGAATCCATTTCCACTATCTAGTTCGTCATATATATCAGATAACGCTATGTTTGTCTTACAAGCAGCAGACCTAAACTATCAAACAATATTCTTAAATGTTACCATAAAGCGATGCAAGAAAAAGTTTATCACAACCTGTACTACACTTTGCTACTTCCTCCACGTTATTTTTCTTCAATCTTTATTGTTTGCATGTAGTCTCCTTTCCAACTCTTTCCTCCAAACGCTCCCGTATACAGTGCATTCGTAATTATGGTGATACGAACAGACTTCTTATAGCTTAAGACCATAGAGCAGTTCAGTACCTGGATCTAATTTTCTGCGGAACGAACAGAGGAGAGCACAGAGGCAGAACAAAACAAGAAAAGGAAGTCCTTGCATTTAATTATTTATTCATTCTCTGCATATGCTCCGTGTATATATATATATATACACACACACACATATATATATGGACAATGTCATCCTAAGTGAAAGACGTAATGAGAACATGGAAAAAGATACCTCAACATCTTTGGCAGCAGTCCCACAAATTGTCCTGAAAGAAGTCAGCAGAAATAAATAATTACATACCGCAAGAGTTATGAAGGCCCAGGGGGAAAAAAATCCTGAAAATTTTCAGAGAAAACGAGGATATGGAAACCAGGAATTTCTAGGAGAAAAATGAAATGAAGCTTTCACACAGACTATTTTCTCTCAGAATGAACGCTGAAATCATTTCTAGCGTTTAAAAATGTTTTATGAACGCTCTCCTTCAGAACGCCTTCTGTAGTTAATATGTACTTCAAACGAGCCACAGATGAATACGAGTTGGAAGAGAAGCCATCCAGTTCAACCCTTTTCGCTAAGACAGATTCAACTACATTATGTCATTCCTGACATATTTGTCTTGTCTGTTCTTAATGACTGCCAATGAAGAAACTCAGCAATTTCCCAAAGCCTGTTATTCCAGTGTTTCACAATCTTTAGCATTTGAAAGTTTTCCCTATTACCTAACCTGAAGTTTTTTCTCTACTCAAGAAAGCCCCTCATTTCTTATACCATCCATCGTGACACTGAAAACATGTTATGCCCTTTCTCTTTGCAGAGCTCTTAAAATACTGACACCTTATCATGTCCCTTCGCATTTTTCTCTTCTTTAGACGCAACAACTCCATTTCTTCTGATCTTTCCTCCACTGTTATCTTCCTGAGATATCTGATCACCCGTCTCTGGACACTGTCCAATTATGCACGTTGCTCCTGGAGAGCGATGCCCAAGTTTGGGCACAAGCTCTCCGGTTGCGGAGCAGAAGGGCTGCTTCACATATCTACGAGGCTCCCCTGTTTATACAAACTTATATGATGCTTGCTTTTTTTTGTAACAGCGTGACATTGCTGACTTTATATTCAGTGCCTGATTCACTATAATTCCAGCGACTTTTCTGAAGAAATGCTGTCTAAGAGCTGTTCACCATCCTCTGCTTGTAAAGTTATTCTTGTTCCAGCATAGTATCTTCTATTTATCACTGCTGACTTTAATTCTGCTTTTTTTCAGATTATTTCTCTAATTTGTCAAGGTGAATTTCAATATCACTACAGTCCCTTACTGCTGGCAGTCCCTCCTGTGGTAGTGGCATATTTAATCAGAACATTTTATTTCATCATCCAGGTGCTTAATGGAAACACTGATCAGAATTAAACTCAGGACCAATGACTGCCAAGTCCCTTTACTTCAGAGCAGATAAAGTATCAGACCACCTCTTGATACTTACGGCGGATACTCTGCACTCCTTCATATTTTGTTAACTACAGAATAAGGAATATATGTATAATGGAGTGTCACATACATATCCCAGTATTCCCATTAAGCCTTTGAGTCCCTTCATTGCAACTCAGAACATAGACGATAACTTCCCAGTTATCACCATTGTACCAGATCCTTCTCAGAGCAACCAAACTGCTGAAACTCCAGTTTGGACCATTACGTGCCCAGGAGGCAGGGAAGGAGAAGGCTTACCAAAAAGTCTGAACCCCCAGAATACAATATTTCCATTTGCTTGCAAGTCAGCTGCACTGCTTTCAGCTCAAAGTATTTTTACTTTCCTCTAATCTGTTTCTGTTTGTCAAAGTAACTCTTAGTTTGCTAAGACATGGTCGTTTTTAATGTTGAACTACGGATTGCTACAGAGGGATGCCTACAAAATACATACTAACGTGCTCTATAGAACTATATATATATTTATAAATGTGTAATATTTCTATAATTAGAATCAGAATCATAGAATCATAGAATCATTAAGGTTGGAAAAGACCTCTAAGGTCATCGAGTCCTACCGTCAACCCAACCCCCCCATGCCCACTAAACCATGTCCCCAAGCGCCTCATCTACACGTCTTTTAAATGCCTCCAGGGATGGGGACTCCACCACTGCCCTGGGCAGCCTGTGCCAAGGCCTGACCACTCTTGCAGGAAAGAATTTTTTCCTAATGTCTAATCTAAACCTCCCTTGGCGCAATTTGAGGCCCTTTCCTCTCGTCCTATCACTTGTTACTTGGGAAAAGAGACCAACCCCCACCTCACTACAACCTCCCTTCAGGCAGTTGTAGAGCGCGATGAGGTCTCCCCTCAGCCTCCTCTTCTCCAGGCTGAACACCCCCAGTTCCCTCAGCCGCTCCTCACCAGACTTGTGCTCCAGGCCCTTCCCCAGCT
>VZTQ01006589.1:195634-331100 GCA_013400755.1 Pelecanoides urinatrix
CATAATCTTCCCGGGCACCGAGGTCAGGCTGACCGGCCTGTAGTTCCCCTGATCCTCCTTCCGGCCCTTCTTGTAGGTGGGCGTCACATTGGCAACCTCCAGTCATCCGGGACCTCCCCCGTTAACCAGGACTGTTGGTAAATGATGGAGAGTGGCTTGGCAAGCTCCTCCGCCAGCTCCCTCAGTACCCTCGGGTGGATCCCATCCAGCCCCATAGACTTGTGAGGGTCCAGTTGGCGTAGCAACCATTAGATGGTAAACAAATTAACCAATTAGATAACAGATATAATTATTTATATTAAAATAACACTTAGATTGTGCTTACTGATTGTACAATCTGCTTCTGTCTGCTTTGGATAAGCAAATTCTCAATATTTCATTTTATCCGAGGTGTCCTGGTTTTAGCTGGGATGGAGTTGATATTTTTTTTCCTATTAACTGGTACAGTGCTGTGTTTTGGATGTGGTGTGAGAATAATGTTGATGACACACTGATGTTTGGGTTGTTGCTGGGTAATGTTTACGCTAGTCAAGGACTTTTCGTCTTCCCGTGCCCTGCCAGGTGTGCAGGGGGCTGGGAGGGAGCGTGGCCGCGACGGCTGGCCCAGCTGGCCAATGGGCTATTCCATACCATATGATGTCATGCTCAGCATATAAGGCTGGGCGAAGAAGAAGGAGGGGGGGACATTTTGAGTGATGGCGTTTGTCTTCCCAAGTCACCGTTATGCGTGATGGAGCCCTGCTTTCCTGGAGCTGGCTGAGCACCTGCCTGCCGGTAGGAAGTAGTGAATGAATTCCTTGCTTTGCTTTGCTTGTGTGCGCGGGTTTTGCTTTACCTATTAAACTGTCTTTATCTCAACCCATGAGTTTTTCTCACTTTTACCCTTCTGATTCTCTCCCCCATCCCAGCCGGGGGGAGTGAGCGAGCGGCTGGGTGGTGCTCAGTTGCCAGCTGGGGTTAAACCACGACACCAGGGAAAAAAAGGATTTATTTCCCCAGATCTTCAACATCTCTCAACATCTTCCATCTCCACATTCCATCCATCGTGCAAAGCTCATTCTTGAGATTAGAGTAGGGCTTCCATGATTCATAAGTCTTCACTGTGAATAGGAGTTCAGATTCCTTAGTGATCTGTAACTCTAGCTGTGCATTGTTTTCTACAGAGATCCCTACTCTTGCGTAGGTCAGGAACCTTCCTGAGGCCCAAAGGGATTCCAGTGCACAGAATGGTCCTAAGGTTACGAGTCTGATGGTCAGCAGAAAACTGGGAGCCTAGAAGAGGAAGTAGATCGTCTGCTGCCTACATCATGCCAAAAACATTTATGGCATATTATGTCTAGATTCCTTCTTTTCTTATCAGTCAGTCTTATTTCTCAAATTCCTTTGCTGAATTAAGTATTGCTCCAGCAAATACTATCACACTGCGTAATACCCACTATAGAATTGGGTCAGCTACCCCAACAGATGTTCATCTAAGCTTATAGGCTTTTTGTCTCACCAGCTCAAAGGAATACTCCTCCTTTTGGTCATAATCTTTCAACATTTCTTTAAAAACTCTGGGAAACTGTCCACACACTGACTATGCTTCAATAATTCTTCATTTAAAAATGAGATGACTCTTCATGATAATGTAACTTAACAAATTATCTAAATAAGCAATACCACATGTGACAAATCAATCTTACACTCTTGACCTCATCTCAGTCCACTCTCATACACGCACATGCAGAAAACTTCACACACAAGTAACCTTAGATTTTCTTAGTACGTTACATGACCTGTATTGTTCCATAAATCAAGATCTTCTTCAACCATACTACCAAACTGGTCTACAAGATTACTGGTGCAATGAAAAATCATTAAGGCTATTAAGCACACGGACACAACAGCTAACTCAGTAAGTGCTTGGCCAGCAGCTGCTGGGCGCAGGCTGAGCATCCTTGTGCGTTCTTAACCTCTCCTTCTAGGGGGGGGGACTGAAAGACTTGAAGTTTGAGCCACTATTTTTTATGTTCTTCTGTGTAAATTACAATAGCACAAACAACAGAAATGTGTTTATTTTTAATTTCTTTATGGATGAGTCAAAAAGTAGTCTTTTAGTTTAGCTGCGTTCTGCACCACATTCGTGTCTCTCTATCTTAAGGATACTCCAGCGTGGCTGATGTACGCACACATGCAAATTTCTTCTCACCTAACTCAGTGCCTGTGTAAGACAGTTTTCACCTCAGCACTACTTTAAAGCTAGGTATCCTGAGCTATTCTGCTTCAATTATTTAGTTTATTGAGGCATGCCTATTACTTTCAAGGAGAAAACAATGAAAAAATACTGTATCACGCAATGCAATTGGTCTGGAGGACAACCTATGTTCACTCACATCCTTTGGGAGGGGGGAAAAAAAAAAAAGCCAAACACGCCTACAACCTTTCTACAATTTATCAGCAGGTCAATAACCTCTTGATGATATGCAGGCCACTGCCCTGCTCAAACCATCAAAAACAGGGATGAGCCTCCAAAACCCACTGATGATCAAATTTTCAATCCAGCTGTAGGAGCTCAGGCAGGAACCGCAGCGGTCCCAGGAGCAGCAGAAGCCAAAGCAAACTCTCTGGCCCAGGTCACTTCTGCGACCCGGGGCTGTGCAGCTGCGGAGCCGGGGCTGAGCCGCCTCCCTCACCTCCCCGCACGGCCCCCGCGCAGCCGGTCGGGAGAGCACATCGCACGTGGCGCTCAGCCCACTGGCTCACACGTTTCTTCTCCGTTCCCAAGATTCAGCTCAGCTGCAACCTCCTCTCCACACCCATAAATAAAGCCCAAAATAAAAAGCTGTGGAAGCCAGCCATACTATTAGCCTAAAGGCAATAGCTTTTGGTGGAGTGAATGGGGAAAGAGGTAATACTGGAAATGAAAGAAGGCCAAAGCCTCAAGGACATGAGAAGGCAAACAGAGGGAAGTCGAAGCAGTCAGAAAGACAGGCTCACCAGCTGCTCTGCTGTATGGCACGAAGGGGGAAAAAAGAGCTAATTCTACCTCTTCCTTTTAACACGACGCCTCCACCCTCCTTCCCCATGCTCATTCACTAGCACAGGACAGCCACCAGAAGAAGGGTCTCTTTACTAACACAAGCCTTAGGGGGGCTGCCTGGAGACCTATGAAGCATTTGGAGCACACGAAGCCTCTTTGCCTGAAGTCTAACTTCCACTTGGCAACGTGAGTCAGTGCTCCCTAAAGAGTCTGGTTTACACAAGTCCCTCTGTTTCTCATAGATCAATTAGGTAACGTTTGGAACGTGTTAGCCATGGTATGTGAATCGGGAGGCATGGAGCATCCAGGTGACCCTTCAGTGGATGAGGCGGCTCTCAGCCTTGAACTAACACATTTTGGGATTCAAGAAATAACAGCACTTCTCCTGGGTTAGAAGTTTCTAAGTCCTGGCATTTTAATTAAGGTACCTTTACTAAGAAAGCATTAAAAGTAGTTATCACTAGCATTTATCTTCAGCCAGACGGGATAATAGTAACCTCTGAATCTGCCTTGTTAATACACTACCCAAACCTATTAACCCCTCACCATTCCCTCCCTTATTTCTCAGTCATGCGAGGCAGTTCTCTCTGCTGCTCCTTTTTCCCAAAGTAGAACATGAAAAAAAAAGTTCTAAGGGTTTTAGACCAGCAGACTAAGAAAATAAAAATGAAGTATAAGCAAATTTTTTTTTTCTTATAAAAGGTTCCCAAACGAAAGTAGGCAGATTTGCAGAACCATTTCTGCCTGCCAAGCCAATGAAAAGAGCAGGGTTCCTCAGAACACGCCTACCCTTTACTATTAGTATGTATTTACACACAAACTGCTCCGTATTTCACAAAGGATTAAAATAGTTAAACTGCGTTACTGTTATTCCTTACTTTACTTTTTCGTGTTTAGACAACCTCCGCAGTCTCCAAGGGCCAACCCAGCACCCTGGTTCCCCTGGAACCCAGTCGTCCCATTCCTCCAGCCGCTGCGTGAGTCATTGTTGTGCAGCATGATGTTCCCTTTGTAAAGCTCTGGTTCCCAAACCACCGTCCTCAGAAAGCTGGCTGGCTACATGCCGCTGGCGCAGGTCCTCGCTTCCAACTGCTGCGCGGCTTTAAAGACAACCAAGACGCATTAAACACGGTCCTGATACACACTTCCCTCGTAAGCTGTTACTTCAGTTCCCGCAGGGCAACTATGTTCTTGTGAATGAGCGAGTAGCTGTCTCAAAATAACTTCTCTTCTAAGACACAGTCCACATAAAGAAAACAGAAAAACCCCAAACAAACCAAAAAAACGTGTGGGGAAGTCTCGCTGTAGATAACGTGTCAGCTTTCCATGCAAATTTCCCTGGTCCAGCAAGTCTGGGAACTAGACTGAGACCAGGAATTATCTCCAGCTCTACCATATGGAGATGCAAGACACCGGGCCAGTTGCTTGTTTGATTTAAACATGTGTTTCTTTTACCGGCAATATTAACATTGCCTTGTTCCTGTTTATATTTAAGGAAAGGAAAAAACAAACTATGTAACTTTTTTCCTCTCATTTTGTTTTGCTCTTTTAAGAGTTCCCCGTTCCTGTCAAAATGAGTTAAACTAAACAGAAACAAGGCGGTTTTGTTGCAGAGTAAATGTGTCCACACTTGGAGTTATCTGGGAACCGTTCCTACAGTTCAAATGCATGCCCCCCCCGCCCAATCCTTATTAACCATCACATGTACGAAGGCCCTTAGGTTGGGTAATTGGTTATTTACTTAAAAAACCACAATAAAACACATTTTACCAGAGATGGCAAAGCACACAATACCAACCCACTGCTGTTACCATTTTGGTGAGGCACCTATTTTAGTGGCTGAAAAGTTCCTAATCGTTTGCAAAGCGGCAATCGCATCACGACAAGAACGATACCGCAGCTCAGAGGATCCTGAAAGAGAGTCTGGATTCCCTGCACTCAGCCACATGTGACACGCTGGGGAATCATCTCATAAATTCCATATAACCCTCAGAGAGAACTTGCATTAAGTCAAGGTTCAGCGAGACCGGTGATCCAGCGTGCTGCAATGAATGTACTGGAGGAAACGTAACGCTTTCAGTTCCCTGACTCGGACTGCTCCTGTAAGTCGCTCTGAAATCACACAGAAAATCTAAGCCGATCGCTTCCCAGTAATAGCAACGTTACTTGACAACTAGCACGTATGTTTGCAATGCAGTAAATGTAAATGTACTATAGCACTCTGCAGGGGTAGCTCACAGTGCTGAATCCTCATTGGCTCGCAGAGCCCGAGTTTCTATTTCGCTATTTCGAACATATTAGAAAGTCTGTTTTGTTTAAGGTTTTTAAGTGAATCAGAAAAGCACCTCTCTGCCTACAGGCTAAGGCAGAGCTGTACCTAAGCCAGGTTTGACCCGGGCTCTTTTCAACAGGGACAGCGGTTAAGCTGGTGAGGCGAATGATGAAGCAGTAAACTTACTTTCCAGTGATAAATTGGCTTCTGGACGGTGTGCACATAGGCTGAACATAATAGTTCTCCAGTTTAACCCCTTCAGCAGCTAGCTTGTCCAGAGTGGGCGTCCTGATCTCCGAGCCGTGGTACCCTACGTCTCTGAATCCCTGATCGTCAGCCAGGATGAAGATGATGTGAGGCTGCGACCTGGGGGCGCCGGCCCCCGGCTCCTCTCCCGGCCCGGTCCTCGTCGCCTCCATCTCCCCGGGGCCGAGCCCCAGGCTGTCCCAGGACAGGTAGCCGTAAGCGAGGAGGCTGAGCACCGAGAGGCCGGCCAGCACCTCCACGGCCAGCATTTTCCTCTTGCAGAGGCGCCGAGGCCAGGTACACCCACCGCGGGCCATTCACCTTGGCTGGAGCCAGAGCGAGACAGAAGAGAAAAATAATAATAAAAAGAAAATAAGAATTAAAAAACCCCGCCACAAACCGAAACAGCCTCTGAGGCGGGGGCCGTCAGGGGTCGGGGGAGCGGAGAGGAGCCCCGCTCATCGCAGCCACCGCCAACTTCAACAACTCCGGCCGCTGCAGCGGGAGAGGCGGCGGAGGCCGCCCTGCCCGCCGCTGGAGCCGGTGCCGGTGCCGGCCGGGTGGGCAGGGCCCCGCCGGAGGTCACAGCATCCTCGGCCCGCCTCCGGCCCCGCGCCGGGGCGCCGCTGCCTGCCCGTCCCGGGGCCGGTGCCCATGGCGGGGCGGGTCGGGGCGCCCNAAATATTGATCGTTTTAAGTGTTTCTGAAATCGCCACAAACATCTGGAAGGTATGAACGTACCGGGTTTGTTTTCAGCCACAAACCGGTCCCAAATCCCAAACCCTCCAATTCTGGTAAGGCTGTGGCGAATGAGAGGAATGTGCCTTTTCAAAGTACTATCATTTTTAAAAATTTGGGTTCAAGTATGAATGTGCTGCAGTTGCAAAATACAACTTCACCCCCGTGCTGAAAGACACCGAAGCAAGCAGAGACTTACATTCATGCATGGTTAGGCTAAAGTGAAGTAAAAGTGCAGGTTTGACCTGTCTAACATGAGTCATCCCGACAAGAACAACTTTTACTCAAACTAGATTTTATAAACCATTAACTCTTAAACAGCCACTTGGACGAAATCCTACAGTTACTGCACCTCTGCACCGGCAGCCCTCAGGAGCTCCGGCTGGTCCCTGCTAGCAGCCAGGCTGGCTGGTAGCCCTCCCGCAGGAACGCTTCTGTCTCTCCTTTCTTAGGAGCTGATGGATTCTAGCGCTGAAAGTTCAGTATACTCTTAGAAGTTCCCTCTGCTCCCCACGGCTCGGCGCGATACCGCCTCTGTGGAACACAAGAGTATTTCTGGATGGGGAGGGAGCAGGGGGGGGTTTCTTTCCTCGTGGAACACAACTTCCCGCTTGCACAGCGTGGAATTCCCTTGTGCACCGCGTGGCAAATCAAATCAGCTGGAGTAGCTTCTCTAATGAAAAGTTCCTGACATCAGCATTATCGTATCAGAACAGACGCGGGGGCATGACAGTCAATGTAACGGTTCCCAGAGTTAATATTTTTCTCCCAGGTACACCTTCCAAAGGACACTTCAAAGAAGTTTCCACGCGCTAAATGGATAGAGCAGACACGAGAAGCGGCTTCTTAACCCATAGCGTGCTCTTAGATGTCGAATGTTGGTTTACGCACTTTAATTACCTCCGATAACATTGTCTAACGCCAGTGTCTGGATTTTGCCTGCCTAGATGTCTACACAAACGTAATTCAGTTTGTAACAGCACCAGTGTCCTCATTCTGGAGAGAAAAAATAGAGTAATGCTGTCTTGAGGGAACCTTAATTTGGGCCGAATCTAACTGATTTGGAACCTAATGTCAACAGAAACGTCCCCCACTCTAAAATTTCCACTGAAGAAGAGCTATTCAGAAATAACTAAGCGTTGTGCTGCAGTTTACAATGCTGCAGCAGAGAGAACATGGAAGTAAAAGTGGATTTAGCGATTTCAATGTGCTACCTAAGGGCTTGTCCGCAGTGGAAAGTGATATTGATAGAATTACATCTGCATTGTAAAACCTACAAAGTTTAACTACCTAGGTAGAACATCTTTTTCTACAATCAGAGGAACTTTACAGCACGTTAACTCAAGTTCTTTTCCAAAAAAAACCCCCTCCAAAACTTTAAACTGAAGAAACCCTTACATTTTCATATTCCGAAATGACATTCCCTTGAAAAGAATTCTCCATTCACATCTTTTATTCCGGCTTTTTCCCCACGTTTACAAGACCGAAAGAATGTATATAGAAACCTAAAACTACAACCGGTAAAACGCAAATTGGATTAGTAATGCTAGTTTGCCGTTAACCCGTCTACTGCAAAATGGCAAACAAAATATGACGTCCTTTTAATATATAAGCTGTAACAGCACCATGGACCCAGACAAACATTAGCGCATCACACGAAATATCTGCTCAAATGTATACATATTTTCTAGTAGTTCAATATATTCTTAGTTAATTCTTTTGTTTGTTTTAAAAAATATCAAACACCAGCTATCACAGAACACTTATTATATGATCCCTGCGTTATGATATCCACATATAGTTATCTGTACCTAGCCATATATGATTTTGCTTATATAATCAAAATATTTCCAACACATCCAAAATATTCAGATTGGCAGGAGGCTGGCTAAAGGGGATCATTCCCAAGTAGGTGACCAACGTCAACGAGCAGAACTACAGAATCATCTAAATGAGAGTTTGGAATTAAGGTTGTTTGAATAATAGAGGGGTGGGGGTGTGGAAATCATTATGCAGATGCAACAGAGTTTATCTCCCTGAAGAGCAGAGCTGTTAGGAGAGAGCAGAACACAGCCTTCGGTTTTCCAGCGCGGCCTTACGGCAGTGCCCCGTTAGCCATACCAAGCCCCGTTAGTCACAGCAAACCCCGTTAGTCACCGCCCAACTGCGGATGAAAACATTCAAGGGCAATCTCTGTCAGACATCTATAAACTTGGCCTTCTTTCTTTCTGGGCCTGACAAAACTTCCCTTTTTTCCCCCCCACCTCACTTTTGTAAAAACAAAAGTATGCTTATGTCAGCAAAATACTCTGCTGACCTCCAAGTAAGGAGGCCTTGGAAGATAACGTGCTATTAATATTCCACTTAAGAAAATATTTGTAGACACTCAGGAGGGGCACGCGAGGTTTATACAGCCCGTTCAGGATGCTCAGGGACAGGAGCAGGAGAGTTGTGAAAGCTGGAGGAAGTGTTTTTCCCTTAGGGGGAAAAAAAAATACGGAACTTTCATAGGTATTTAAACTTGAATGCAGTGAATACATTAATTCAAATATACAGTAGTTAAAATTGAATTTATGATACCATTAGGAAACGGTATATTTTTAGTATTTGTTATGCAGTTTCTGCGTGTATCGAGACCATAAAATTAACGCAATTAAACATGTGCGGAGAGGATGACTTTAGTTGAGGGCTCATCTGCAGTTATCTTCAGTCAAGGTAGGGGCTGTTAAACATGCCCTTTTCTAGTCGTTGCAGGTCGGGCTGACATCTAACCTTGCTGTTTCTGAGACATACACATTTGACACACAAATATAAGCCCAAGAAGATAGCGGCTTTATAAAGTGCAGCTGAAAAATTAGAGGAGACCGCTCCCGTCAAAGCCAGTCACGACGGAGAGCAAAGAGTCAGCACGAGCACGGACAGCAAAGAATGAGTCTGGTTGAAGGAGTTTTGTCTGAAGCCTGGGTTCTGCGGAATGGCCCCGGAGCTGTGACTCAGAGGGACGTCTCTGAGTCATCCCAGCTCCGCTCTCATTCCCTCCGCGCTACCAAGCCCTGTGCTGCTGGACTGGGCCGGGTTCAGGGAACAGGGAGCCTAAAGGGTTTTTTTTTTTGGGAAAGAAAAAAAAGCTGTTTTAAAATGAGACACACCTTGGAGGATGCGGATAAAAATGTTTTCCAAAAAGGAAGATAACAGGTTATATTTTCTTTCTCTGCCCTACCTAGCCCTGTCTGCCAGCTGCTTCAGACACGAGAGGCTCCTGCGGCGCCGGAGGAGGCTGGCACACAGCTCCAGTGAGCGGCACGTCGGGCTGGAGGAGGCAATCTCTCATTCCTTGTGCCAGTACACATCCTGAGAGGGAATCCCCCTCCGAGTTCCAGAGAAGCTGGAATAATAATGGTAAATGAGGTCTTGGGAAGACAGTTTGTAGGGAAAAACAGACTCAGGTGCTAACACTCCTACAATAACATTATAACTGTTTGTTTAACACTTAGTTGAATCTCAGAGAGGCAATTCGTACCAGTTGGAGACTACGTCTGTCTTCTTAGCTACCAGGCAAAGCTGTCAGAAAGAAGAAAGGTTGCAGTTCGGGATGTGCATTCCATAACCAGTGCTCTTCCTGGTTATGCCTGAGGCCAGAAAACTTGGTCTGCTTAAAGAACAGCTTTTCAAACTGTTATTTTTAGCTTAATAGCTACAACTATAGTAAGAGCAAAGCAGGCTTTGGCCTACGTGTGCAGTCAATATTCTTCCTATTTCCAAGAGCAGGAAACGTAACTAAGTATTTCCTTTTCCCCGCTTAATTTTTGCACGCTCCTGTCCTCAGCGTACCTTCCTAGCGGGGAAGGGGAGTTCTGCTTCCCAGGTGGATGCTGCGCTTTTTGCCAGGTGCTCATCCCTGGGAACGGCGTGTTAGAAACATGAAGAAACACCTGGTGAGTCATGGGACTTACATCACTCCTTGTGCCTTCATTGGTGGACCCTGGTAATTAATTTACAGATGTGCTACTTGTGAACGATCAGATTCCACCCGTGGCTTACTCCCTGGTTTATGATGACATAACCAGAACTCTGCTGTTAATTTATTCTATATTTAACACACATTTTCCTCAATTCCCTGCTGTATTTCATAGGCAAAGGTCCAGATTCTGATCTCAGCTGCCTGCAGTGATGTAAATGTGCACTCAACTCTTGCCGATAAAGTCACTCTGGAAATTTTGGACTTGACCTGAGGTATACCTCTCATGTCAGTGCCTGTAATGACTGGAACAACAAAATTTGAGAGCTGGCCGTTGCCTTCCTGGAGGACCCTCCCATCTCCCAGTTCCATAAGGTTCATGTTCCCAAATGAAACAGAACCAAGTCTTTAAATTTGGAGGGTCTTACTGAAACAACTGCTTCTGGAAGCAGCAACTGGATGATGTGCTGCCTAGTGCGCTTCCTGAGGAAAAGGGGGACGTTTTGGTAGCAGATGCCAGGGCAAGTCCTTACAGTTTTCAGTGACATTAGAGACAATATAACCCCTCTCAACATGAAGTGGCTATGCCACTACATGGTAGTTAGATTTACTTACCAATTATGAAGCAAAATTGCTGCATTTATGCATTTACACCATTTATTCACAGCTAGGGCTTCTCAGTTGTAATGGCAAAATAGAATTTTGCTGCCCCAAGGATGAGGACACAATAATGTATTTTGCATGGGCGATGGAGCAGCTCCCGCACACGTGGTTCTGGACACCACCCCAGGCACCTCTCGGGACTTGAAAAGCGAGCCAGCTCTATAGACCCCGTTTGGTGGTCTGTCACAGCCCTGCCTGCGCCTGGCCACGGACCCACATCTCTGATACCGTCATCGACAGGCGTAGGAAGCGTCCTTGGACAGACCCTTTGGCTTACCACTAATACACGCGCTGTTGGTGGGTTCCGGCTGCAACAACGCTAGTTCTCAGTTAAGGCCTGCCTTAACCTCAGATACAAACATAGACATAAAATCTCCTTTTTTTTAAAAAAATTTTTTTTTTTTAATGCTACAGTCTGGATGTTAGTGAGTAAGGGGCGCGGACGTTTTTCTGGCTTTACTGAGTTTCTGAAGAGCCAAATAATCTGAATAGTTTACAGTGCACATTTAGAGGCTGCCATAGCCATCAGCATGTTACTGCTTTGAAGCTTTGGCATGCTATTGTTAAAATCTTTCTCAGAGAGCAGCTATAATCTCCAACGTGGTTTCCTTGCCACAAATGTTATAGAAGGAACAGTCTCATTTGTTCCTAGACCACAAGTTTTCACACTCAAGGTCACCCGTCTTGTTTGAAACTTGTTTTAATATTAGTGCAGTTAAAAAGGCCAGAGCAAGAGAACTGGGGCAAGGCATGACCTCATAATGCAACATAAATCCGGAAAATTTAAACAGGATGGATCTTTTCAGAATAAACTGAAGTTTTATAGTGGAAGAGAAATCTTTCTCTTTCTGAAGAAAAAAACGGCTGCAAGTGTTTTACCAACTGCCTGTCATTCACAAAACAGTACATTTTTTTCCCAGACAACAGTAAAGCTGAAAATACAGATTGCTCAACAAGGTACAACTGTGGCAGAATATAATTCTAAGTATTGCTTTTGGCCTCGAAAAGTATTTGATTTCAAGGTTACGGGTGCACAGCTGCAACAAAGCTGTCCCTTTCTAATGCGAGCTTTAAGGGGGAGGGATGCTTTTAACTTGGAATGGTGCATGGTCTTCAGAAGGAAGAATGCTAATGAAGTGCTTGTAAGGCTCAGGATGTTTTAAATAGTTGTTAAATACTAGAAATGGCATTTGGATGACTCACTGCTGTACCAAATACAAGCTTCGGGTCACGCATATAGAAATTTACACATTGTAACATCGGAGATTACTTTGGTAGTAAGTTTTAATTATATCTTATAATGATTGGCAATTAAAACAAATATAAATAAATTTTCAGAAGGTCCCATAGTTCAACCAGCTGTGCCTGACCAAAAGGGAGCTTAAAACATAATAATAACAAGCACATACAAATGTGTTAGCATACACTTCCAAGTGCTTCCTATAGTTACTGTTCCTGTACTCACCCGAAGGGCAATGGGAAAGTTTTTTCACAGATATGTCTGTCGCACTCTTTATTCTTTGTTTCCATAGTCTAACGTTACACTTCTGTCAGTCGTCCTCCTTAGTTCTTTTGGAAATATAGCCAATAATGGTTTCATCCTTCCAGATATATTTAAAAATGGTGACAAATATTTCGGCACAACCCGCACCTACTTTGATATTTATAGTTTTGTCCTGCCACAAAATGTTTTAGCGGTTGCTGGCCTCTTAGGAATCTACAAACTTTTCAGGCTATGCAACTGTTGGAACTCCTGTTAAAGAAGATATCGGCTTCAGAGCCTCTGGAAATTTCCCTTTTCTGTGAGGAATGGCCACAAATTGCGATGAGCCTATATTCGCTGCAATTTCTGATGTTCTAAGTGCACACTAGTGCAATGTGTTTTCGTCCATTGCCGTTTTATACTAGGCAGACCACTGCATGTTGAACTAACCGAATCATTTCATTTGCACAGTGCTAACATAACCTTGTGTCATTTGTTTCTCAGAGCGCTCTTCTTGCCTTCTCCAGCTTCATCTCTACAGTCTTTGATATACCCACTGACCAGGGGTATATCAAAAAACACCGATAGTCTTTGTGGTGGTGAGCCTGAGACCCCAGCGTGCCCGTACGGCTTGTCCCACCCGCTGCCGCCGCGGGAACTGCTCTGCCCACTTTCCTTCCTTCCTCTACCCGGCTGCCGGAATTAATCGGCAGAACCGACGACATTCTTTCCCTCTTCCACATTTAATTCAAAATGACTGAGCAGTCAAAAGAGTTCCAGGAGGAGCGTGCACAAATGGAATGATGACAGTTCCTAGTAGGTTTGCTAAAGAGAAGGAAGGCACTTTGGTTTGTGTTGCTGCAGCCTGGGAAGGTGAATGATGGCCAGAATGTGACACATCCGTGGCTGCGATGTTTTAGCGCAACTAGAGCAGGGCAGTGGCGGTGGAAACAGTATTTCACAGATGCAGCTTTTAAAGTTTCATAAATGATGCAGTATGACGGGATTGCTCAGCTGATTTCTAATATTCAAGTAAAGCTTATAAACAAATTTATAAATAGAAAACTCTTGGACATCTGTTACAGATCGCCTATTGGACAAGTAGACTTAAAGATGAACTTGTTTAACTCTTATGCCTTTACCGCTCCCACTAGCCCTACATCATTATCCTTCTTATGCCCTACTGCCCCCAAAGAGCATTTCTAATGAAGATTTGATTGAATATAATAGTGCTGTATCACACAAAAGCCCCAGTGCAGGACAAATTGTCCAGGGTTGACATTTTATTTGGTGAAATATTAAAACAATTGTGCCTGAACTGAAACTTACACTGTTAGAAAATTATTTCAGTATCATTGAGGAAGCGCGGATTCCTAAAAACTAGTCATACAGTCAAAGAAAAAAGCTATGTATGATTGGGGACATGCAAGATTTACAAATAAATACTTCATGAAATATTCACTGCTTGACAGTGGTTGCAGAATGCAGTTCTATACCAAGATGCCACAAGAAAGGTAACATGCACTAAGTGGTCACGGGTATGTAAAAAGACAGTAGTCATGAACTGAGATGGCTGAGCTCTAGTATATGGCGAAGCCACGTCTAGTGGCCTGACAAGGTCTGACAACAGGTATGCAGATGTCTCAGCAGATCCCGAAGGTCTGCGTAACAGCACAAGGAACTCGAAAGATTGGTATTAAATATAAGTCTACTTGAAATTCTGTATTTCAGTAGTTTAATTTTTCTTTTTTTTTTTTCTTTTTTTTTTTTAATTGGTTTCTCTGGCTGTTAAAAAACAATGTGGAAAATGACATTTTAAAATCCAGTTGGAACTATCAGAGTTGTGCTAGGCCTCATTTTGTACTACATAGACTGTTTAAAACACAGTAGTTGTGTTGATTTGCATTGATTCTAGGCTAATACTGGAAAATACATTGACTGACAAAAACTACTAAACTGAAGCAGACCGAAGCAGAAGCAGTTGTCTATGTTCAAAAAGAATATACCGCCAACCAGTAATACCTGCCTGGAATTTAAAGTATGCCATTTTCAAAAGCTTAAAGCGATAACAACTCTTTTCTTTAGATTTGCACTCTCACAACCATCGTTCTTCACATCAGTCTGAAATCCCCCACCTTCCCATTCCATGATACCGATCAGAGAATCATAGAATCATTAAGGTTGGAAAAGACCTCTAAGAACATCGAGTCCAACCATCAACTCAACACCACCATGCCCACTAAATCACGTCATGATCATACAGTTTCTCTTGCTTATGTTTTTTTTTTTTCGGTCTGGCAAGTCGCTCTGCCGAACACCAGACTGGTTCTTTGCTTCCTATGCAAATCTCTAAAAAGTTCTGAGTCAGTTTGGCATAAGAAATAATTTATTTTTTTAAATTAGTGCACCTGCTTCCATACTGATGATAAAGTGAGCATGTATGGGCAAGTGTCTTCTGAACAATGGTATAGATGAATTTTTATTTTATCTACATGAAAGATTAAGCAAAAAATTCTCAGAGAGTATGCTAAAAAAGCGTGACAGAACAGTTACTGGGCTCTTGCTCCCAGGATGTATTACTCACATGAAGAATACTGGACCAAGTCCTTCCTTTCATCCACGTCCCAATTAATTTAATAGATTGTTGCAAGTGGAGAAGAAAACCCCACCTTTTTTGCTCTTGGCAGCAGTGTCTTAGGTTAGGATTCACATGGATTAGCAGGACAGTATTATTCAAACGCACTAAAATCTCGCAGCCCCTTCGAAGTATTATCTCTTGAATACACAAGATTGATCACGGGCCACAAAGATCCGTGTAACAAAACCATCTATTTTGCATTTTGACCATCAATTAGACATACAAAGGTAGAAAGTTTAAAACAATAGTAAATTTCTCATTGAGATTTTTCTGTAAGCTGAGAGAGAATGGTGGGATGGAGTGGCGTGAAATGCTTAAATTTCTTGCCACTTCTTATCTCATCGCTTTTCTTCAAGGGTAGATGGAACAATCACCTCGCCACACTCCTGCCAAAGAGGCGTCTCGCAGTGGGGCTGGGGGGGACTGCATTAAGCCGCTGAATGAAATTAAGATAGATGTATCGAACAGGACAATTGCTGTTGTTTTTCTGAGACTTTGTTTGCTTATTTCAATGTCAAACTGTTGACATCACCAACTATAAATTTAGGGAGGAAAGGCAATAAAGAAAACACAAAGAGATCGTAGGTTTTACAGGAAAATGCTCTTTGGTTGCTAGTATCCTCTCTTCCCTTTTTCAGTTAAAGAAAAAAAAAAAAGAAAACTCCAGGAACAATAAAATCCCAAACACCCAGTCTTTCTCTCCACCTCTGCCAAAAAAAAAAACCCAAACCCACCCCAACACCTCACTCCAACTTTGACCAGGCCCCTTAGTTCAGTGGGTTTCTAGTTCAGAATTATCAACTGCTAGAATGTCATTAACGCAGGAAAGCGTTAGGTAATCTATCATAAGTGTCATCCATGTCTGTCAGTAACTGGAGCTATTCACAAACCAAACAATAGGACTAAACTCAAACGCAGAACTAACTAGTCAAATCAGAAAAACGCTAACTGCATTCCTTCCGTAGGCACTGGAAGAAACAATGAACTTGATCTGGTGTATGCTGATCTACCTAGAGCCCGAACAAATGCCTCTTGTCTAAGAAATGGGTTCCTTCCAGCAAGCAGCAGTTTTGGGATTTCCTGAGTTAGAAGTTGTGTCACAATCAATAATTGAAATGGAAATTATATAGTTTTATGTTAAAGCTGTTCATATTTTTGATCTTATAGCCACCTTTGGTGTGAATGTCACAATTTGGCTAACGCACTGTGAGAAATACCGCCTTCCATTTATTTTATAACCACTGCCTGCTGGATTGCTCTGCGTCCCTTTTTCTTGTATTGCATGACAGAATGAGCGACGGTTCAGGATACATCTTCCCCCCAGGACTAAGGACTTTATGAATAACCATGTTACTCTTCCAGTCTTTAAGAGAAGACTACTGAAAAGTTCTTTTAGTCTCTCCTCATCCATTGTTCCATATTCTAATTAAGTTGTTAAAAGGTATATTGAAAAAAACCTAAAAACATTTCTTTTCAGGACACATATCCCCTTGTTACATGTGCCCATATGTTATTAATTACTCTTTATTTGATAGCACAAGAGAACTGGTACATTCTAGCAATACTATTTGGCTTTGTGCAAGTATGTACTGTAAGAACTTTCAGTTGCTTGGTTTACTGTGAGTGAGTTTAATAGTGAGGTTTTCAAAGCAGTACCAGCTGTACTTAGTGAAGAAAGTAAGAATTAGATTTATTTATAGATTTTAAAGCTGGAAGAGCCCGCCACGATCATCTACGTAGCAGCTCATGCAATAGAGACTACCGAACTTCCCCGAATTTATCCTCTTATGAACATCGGAGCGTATGTTTTAGAATTGAACCCAGACTTAATTTAAAAGTTATAATTATAGCGTATACATCATGGGCCTGATGCACTATTCCAGTTGTTAATCAGTATCACTCAAACTTCTGTATTTTATTTCCAGTCTGAATTCGATACTGTCCAGTTCGTGAGGCAACTACTTGTATTTCTCACCCATTCATAAACTCTCTGCTTACACACAGAACCGAAACACACATTAAGAGACAGAACATGGTAGAAGAGGAAAAAAGGCTTTTAAGGAGAAGTGTGCTATAAATCTCTTTTTGATATTTAAATAAAATAGCACTTTGTGAAAGTTTGGTAAATTATCTAAGCATGTGTGAACACAGGATATTTCAAAAGAAATGTTATTTATTATGAATTAGAAAAGGTATGGTGATTTGTGGTGTGAATTTCCTCAGTTTATTATTCACATTTTTATGAGTTGGGCTCTACCGCTCCTTCGAAAGCTCTTTAGCAGAAATGACCTCTTCAATCTACCCAGGGAAATGCTGTAGCTGGGATCGCGGCAAGGCCACCAGAAGCCTGTGCTGTAAAACCGTTGAAGCAACGTGTTTCAAACCTGAACCGGGGGGAATGCCTTCAAGATCCACTCTGCACCAAACGTACAACTGTCTCTTTGTAACTTCTTCCCAGCAGACCTGCCTGACCTGGTTACCACTTGCAGCCTTTGAGCTGGTGTACATGAACTCTTTGTTTGGCTTTTTTTGGCCAGTTCTTCCATGAGGCTGAAACACTGCTACCTGTCTTATAGCCATACACTGACCATGTAGGGCACAGATGTGTGCTATAACTGGAGATACATATGCTACGTATAAACTTCATTTAAGTTGCTGTGCATATATAGCCCTGCGAGTCCCCAGTTTATTGCCCATGGAAGGGGACTCCTCGGTGGAGAGGAGTTACTGTTTTATTAAGCTCTTATCTTGCCTTGTGTTGTTAAGTCTATTGCTTGTTATGAATAACTGTTGCACGTGGCTTTTTTGATGCTGGCACTTTTTTTCTAGGATCTAGGATGAAATCACCAATTCTCCAAAATTAATACAAGCAGCTATACAAATTAAGTGACATTTAACCATTTTTACATTGATTCAGATCCAAGCCTTAAAAAAAAGGAAACCTTAAAAAAACCCCTTGCAACACTAAAATCACTTACAGTATATGTTTTGTGTCATAGAGCATCAGGTAAAAGGATAACTAATTTGGCAGAAAATAAGTGTTGCTGACGAACCAAAAGGTAAGAAAGAAAAAGAAGGCATTAATCAAATTATACTGCAAAAGTTGGCCAGAGTGAAATTCTGTGTAACACCGTATCACGCAGAAAAGTAAAATCTGTAGGCAGCAGCGTGTTCTGAACACTAGGACAATCAAAAATTGCTGATTAAGTTCAATTAGTAATTAAAAAACATCAAATGTGACCTCTTGGATTCTACAGAGGGCAATAAGTTCCAGCCGAAATGCTGTATAAGAACACGTCATGCAAATTAGAGCCTCGAGGCACTATTACAGTGTAAGTAATAGCAATGAGCTGAAATTTTGCAGGTAGGGGGTTTCTCTCCCTTCCTCTGGGAATTCATGAGCGTTCTGCAAGTTAGCAATAGCTCCATACGTTACGCAGGATTTCAGCTGGGCCTGGATGATTGCCAGAGTTTATGAAAACACACCATCCCCTACTTTCCCAAACTGAAAACGTAATAAATTAAGAATTTTCTGAGAACCCTTTAGAGCGTTCTGCTTTGGTAATATCACACATATCGCTGCTTGGATTAATTAGCTACAACCCCAGCATCGTCCCATGCGCATAGATGAAGCCTCACTGTTTCTCTCTTCCAAAGAGTTCCCCCGCCCCGCTCCAAATTCCTGTCAAGCATGTTTAATGATTCGCATCAGGCTGTCTTTTCAATTACACGCAAGCCTTTTGAAACATCTCCACAAGTAACCAAACACTGTGGGGAAAGAGGAAACTTAAATCCTATTTCAGGAAGATCACCGAAAGAAAGCTTTCCTTTACTATAAAAACAAACTTGAGATTCATCAACACGGGCTGTTATCTTGCCCTCGAACCTCAGCACAAATCAGTTCTTATCTATTCTCATTAATCGCTCATTCCTTCATCCTCTTTCCAAGCAAGCAGCATGGTACAAGACTCATTTATACACCGGCCCGCTCTGGCGAGAGGACTTTAGACAGACACAGTCCTGCAATAAAATCAAGTTGGTCTCCCAGGTGGGTTAGGATTTCCTCCGCCACAGATAGAGAATAATTGAAATGAAAATCTCATGTCTCCTTGCTTTCCCATTTGGGATGAATTACCCATGCAGATACTTCATTGCCAGCTCTGTACTACTGACAGTATCATTAAGCTTAGCTCCACCAGGGACAAATCTTTTTATACACTGAACAGTAACACTTTTATGCTACCTAATGAGTTTTGCGGTGTTGCACGTTACGTAGGGAAGCAAATACCTATCCCTGTGCAGAAAAAGTAACGGGCAGAGCGTCCAAAGCGTACATTAAAGGTTAAAAGGCTGTATGTGTTTCTATAGAGCGACCGTTTCCTTTTCTTTTAGAAGAGCTCACAAGACAGAACAGGCATCTCCTATTTCTTTCCAGTTTCCTTAGAGTTCACAATTTGTGCCACAGCGTGCAGGTGAGTTGATATTTTGTGCAAATATCCTAGTGTGAGCAGATGCAGGCATCCCGACAACTTCAGGTAGCTTCCCAAATGCAGTCTCGGAAAAAATCATTTACTTTGCGGTGTGCAACTAAAGACAGGCTGTTGCACAGTGCCTACAGACAGGAGGAACATATGTTGCCTAAGGAATGGTCCAGTAAAAGCCTGAAGTGAAACCCCCTGAAGTCTGTGGAAATGAGCTATGGATGAAGCCCTTGGAATGGCACAGGCCACTGCAGCGTCATGATTCTGCAGTTGTTAAAACAATTGCCACGGCTTAGAGGGAATTTTACTGCTTTTGTTTTCTCCGTTCCCCAGTGATAGGCCTTATAAATGCTGTGAAATAGAAACTATCACCACATGCAACAGGGGAAAAAGAAGAGGAAAAAGCCCTGAGAAAGTCATTTCCTCAACTGAGTGTCCGCAGTTTCGGTAACAACCTAGAAGAGTCCTGAGTTATTTGATCTACAAGTTACGTTTCTTCCCTGGAAATGGACTTTAACTGTATGTATTTGGCAAAATCTGTTCTTAGATTGTAAATAATTTGCAGCTGCTGGTAGGTCAATATTTGTGTGTGTGTGTATATATATATACACACTTTTCAATACATATATATAACATATGGATTAAAAAAATAGTTGTTTCTGTTGATTTTTGATGCTCTTTATTCCACAGGTTCTTTCATCCACACTATATGACCAATAACTCCTGCTACCATAAAACCTCAGAATTTTAGACACAGTAACAGCATGTATGGTCTAAACTTCCACTACTATAATTGTCATAAATTAAAAACATAAATTGTATTTTGTGCAATAGAACTGTGTGAAATATAAGAATCAAGAAGGAATCCCTAAGCCTTTTTTTCTGACATGTAGAAATGTATACTTGTAAGTCCGTTAAAGCTGTATCCCTCTTTTGGTTTTGGGAAAAGAGATATTAAGATACAAGCTCTCTTTTTATCACTGCAGAAAATTCCTTCTAATCTTGTCTCTAAGGTAAACAATGATAAATGTATTCATGGACATGTATAATATTGCCAAAGCTCTATGCTGTCAGATCATGGGTCAGGCATCTAATTTTCATGGGATTTTAAAAAAGATTTTTGTTTAATACATTTTCTCTTCTTAATACTATATGTCTTCTGAATTTTCTGTTTTTAATTTTCTGTTTTTAATGCATTGTATTTGCAACTTTTTATTTTTTGAGGAAAAAAGCACCCACCCCCCATTTTTTACCATGAATAATCTCAAGTCATGTTTCTTTCTTCTCTCACACTCGGGTTTGAGTCCATAAATAAATTTTCAGATGGTGCTAAAATCATAAAAGCCAGTAGCCCAGCATTTAGCTGTATTTCACCTTCTGTTTGCATTCCTCTCTGTACTTTTGTTAATAGAAATACTTATCAGAGGCAAAATCCAGGTATGATAGCCAGCGTTAATGATAAAAATAGACTCCTATTTTACATAGAAGCAAAATATTAGGTTTAGAACAATTAAGGAAGAAGTAGAAGAAATGTTGTGTAATTCGCTTAGGTGACCTGTGACTGAGCCATAAGATAAACCATAAACATTGATTAACTTGCCCCAGAATATATTTTGATTTTAGTAGCAGAATGCATAGATTAAAATTAATTCTCAAAATTACTATTTGGATGCTCAAACTCATCTGTAAAAATCACGGCCTGTATATAGGCAAACCACACAAATTGCTTACTGAAAAGCAAAGAGGCCTGTGTGTGCTTAATGTACAGACTGCCACTGACTGCAGATTGACTTGGCAACTGTATAAATGTGACTTGAAAACGCAATTGCCTGTTAGGTCAGAAACCTGGAGCTAAAACCCGAGGAGGTCTCTTCCAGAACGGCCTTGCTTGCAACCAACCCCTGTTTCTCTCTTGCCCAGTTTAACCGTACTGATGGAGACATTCATTTCCATTTTTGGTTTACAGTAAACCAGAGTAATCTCTGGTTAGAGCAGACCTCTCACAATTATTAACGCTAAATATCAGATCCTCAGGTCTGTTCTTAGATGGCTCATTTCAAATACACCAAACAGATATCCCATGGTTGCAGGCCCTAATTCCATGGATACAGGAACTTGGAGATGCTTGGTGGCATGAAGCAGGAAACTTGGTTACTTGCCATATTTTATGACTAATACTGCAGACGTATTAACTCTCAAGTGGAAGGTATTGTGCTGATCAGACTTTGATCTGGAGCCCCGATCCAAGCCTACTGTTTCCAATGTAGAGCACAATACTCAGAAAAAGAGTCCCTTGGGTAAAATTCTGGGAGTAAAAAGATTTAAGTGTGCAAGGTTGGATCTAACTCGTAGTAACGAGTAATACACTGTCAGTGGAGACTCTTAGACTCTTCTATCACTTAACATATAGTTGCGAAGGTTTGCATGTGTAACTCCTATGATTTCCAAACTACGGGACTTCCTCGTCACCTGTTGGTTGCCACAGACTGTTGAACGACGGAATTCCAATATATCACACACAGAGAGCTGCCTGCTGAGGGACACACAAGAAAATTCAATCTGAGTTAGCTGCAGCTGGGAATGTTAAAATGGATTAACCTCCCCATGAGGTCACTTGTAGTCAAAGTTAAAATGACCTTAATTTGATTTAGATTGCTCCAAGACTGTTTAGATGTATACCGACATCTGAAAACTGCCAGGATGCCCTAGTGTAACTCACTTGTCATTGTTTGCACTAGAGAGCCCGTCTCTGCTTTTTCTCCTATGTAGTCAGTTAACATCATTCAAATAGATTATGCTGACTTAGCGAGTTGGACTAGGTTAGCAAGAAAACAATTACAGGTAGTTTTTTTAATTAGAAGTGACGAGACCCCAAACATTTTCTGCCACAAATTCTCTTTGAGTCATTTCTCTACCTTGTAAAGAGCCGTTAGTCACCAGTCGGGCTCCTGGAACCCTGTAATTTGCCTAACACAATTAAGAAATGCAAATCCGAAAAAGCTATGATACAGAAAGCTGTGTAGCAGGGAGATGGAGCGCTTGCTTTGGCAAAGGTTTTGGGTTGGAAGGGACCTTTAAAGGTTTTGTCTGACAACAGCATAAAACTGAGATTCCAAAACATTTTCTTACATGTTGTTCGTCCGGGTCACAGCCAATTACACCTTACAAATAGTTCTGTCCCAATGCACAGGAAAAGCACTGAGAACGCCTGTTTTTGGGGACACCGCCCCCAACCCAATTTATCGTCGGCTCTAGAACAGTATCAACTAGGAAGATGACTTTCCCAGTGGGATTTCACAGAGACTGAAGTTATTCCGCTGACTTTCATAACACTCAGGGTAGTCTCACAGATCCAGATTATTTCGCATTTTGGAGAACCCAGTGAGGTCATTACCACAGATTTAAGAAAACCAAATATGTTTTATATTTATGATCTTTTTTCCACATTTTGCATTTTAAGTGTTGTTATTTAATGATTTTTTTGCCAGCTGTTCGCTTATGAGAAGGGTGAACTATAAAACCAGTTTCAAGCTGTAGATGGTTTTGTAATCATACAAAGTTAAGGGCAGCAGCTAGGGACAGTAGCACTCAATAAAACTTAACTAGTTAAAGTAAAACTGGCACCAGTATTTTCTCTGTTAATATGATTAGCCCTTTGGAAATTACTGTATGACACATTGTGCTTCAAGCAATCCGTCTCCTTTTTTATAATTGCACTGATGGTAGAGATTTGCTTAAGGACATATTTATTCGTTTTAGAAATTCTTCAGGAAGAAAATGTAACTGAACACTGATGCAAATTGCTATAATATGATGTACTGAGCTGATTATAGTATATGTATGAATATTGCTGTTTCTATGGTAATTGAGCACCAGTTTCTGGATAGGAAAACTAAATTCACATAGGCAAAACCCAAGCACAAACACACACACACACACACACTTGCTGAATGCTTTTGTAATTAATTCAGGATGATTTATTTTCCACCAGTAAATTTCCTATGCATGTAACATTCACTAAACACTGTGAGCACTATGTACAACACTTTACAGGCTGAACTACACCCTGGGAAGTTTTTTATGCCAGGATAGAAGAAAGTCAGCCAAAAGGTAAAATTGGGGGAAAAAACCCCACCCACATTCCTGCTTTTAAGCATTGCTATTCCTCTTTGTAAAGAGGGGAAAGTAAAACAAGCATGTGTATAAATAACTGCTCGTTAGTAACAAATAAAGAATCTGAAGTGAAAAACTAGGAAGTCCACTTAAGCGAGGTCTAAGAGAAATCTCCTCGCAGAACACCACAGCTAACACCAGTCACGTAGTTTTTGATGCTCTCCCTAGAGAGACAAAAACCGTGTGGTAAATACAATTACATAGAAAAGAGGCGTGATTTTGCTAATAGGTTTTTTGACTGAACCGTGCAATGTCAAATGGTGGGGATGCCTTAGAGAGGGTTCTTCTAGCATACCCAGTGGAAGTTTTAAGAAAAGAACTACATTTTCCTCACACTAGAAGTGGATGAAAAGCTCCACAACAGGATATGAAAACAGGTAGCTTTGAAGCTGGCTCCTTATTGAACTTAAGCAATTTGATTCCTGTTCTTGCATTTCGCAAGCAGCAGCAGTGTTTTATGTCCGTACCATGCATTACGTGGTTTATAATTGAGACGCATCACAGATCTATTACCTAGTATGACAAACTAATTATTTGGGAATTACTGCGGTGAGTAATGTGAGCAGAATTTGCTTTATTGCCTCAGCGTATTTGAGCTGGCAAATGTATTATGATTATGTCTAATTCTGTGAAGAGAAACAACTTTATAGTCATCATTAACATAGGTTGTAAATGCTATACATGCAGTTCTGTAGAAATTCTTACAGGCGCGGAAGAAACCCATTACAGCTTATACGGAATATAACACACAAACGCAACCTCTTCAGTGTACCATCTACAAAGAGGGAAGCAGAGATGCAGAAACCCTGGTGCCACCAGAAAACACATTTCGGATTTGCAGAAATGTAGCAAGTTCAGGTAATTCAGTACATATGTAACCCCAGGGTAAGCCTGTCAGCAGGATTTTCACAATGTACGAGTGCTGCCTCAAGGCATTTGGAAACGCCTTCTCCCTGCTGCCTCCTAACAGTACCTGGGAGTGTAATGAAATGGAATCCGCGTTCTGCACAATCTCCTTGACCATACACTGACTGGGACCCTGAGCCTGCAAATGCTTACACACCAGCTCAAAATTTCTATCATAAACAGTCCCGCTACTCGCGTGAGGCAAGTAAAACGTGCATGCAATTTTTGGCAGGAGTGGAAATCGTGCCTCTTTAGAGTTACCACCTAATCGCCGATGGGTTAGAAATGGGTCGGGTCCTTTGACATTTTACAATACGGAAGAATATGGGGTAAAAACAAATGGCAGAATCTACGTTTGAATCACAAAAATACATACCAGCCACAATGCCCTCACTAAGCAATAAAGATGTCTCAGAAAAAGGTTTAATAAAAAGGAAAGCAAGTAATAGGAGAAAAGATCCAATTAAAACAGATCAGGTCACACTTTCCTCTGCTTCTTTATGGATGCAAAGTTGTATAACAAAGCAGAAGTAAATACTGGATAATCATTGGCTTTACTCTCAGTTGTCTTCTCTAGCAGACCCAAATCATTTCATCATCATCTCTTTCTGCTTTTCCAAACACCATCATGGGCTTGGAGACCATATTTGGCAAAGGCGAGGAAGAAAGGAATGTAAAAAAAGTGCAAAGGGAGTGGTTTACTTTATAAAGCAGTTATTCTTCTCCCCCCCTTCTCTTCTCCTTTTACAGTTTCTCCAGCCCATGCTACTGAAAGAAAGGATGTGGCTGAAAAACCGAGCTGGGGTTTAGGGGTTCGCTTCTGAGCTCAGGTACACGTTTCTTGTAGGATGGTGAGCCATTAGATATTTGTCCTGGTTTTGGCTGGGATAGAGTCGATTTTCTTCCTAGTAGCTGGTACAGTGCTATGGTTTGGATTTAGTATGAGAATAACGTTGATAACGCACTGATGTTTTGGTTGTTACTAAGTAGTGCTTATGCTAGTCAAGGACTTTTCAGCTTCCCAAGCTCTGCCAGGTGCACGAGAAGCTGGGAGGGAGCACAGCCAGGACAGCTGACCCAAACTGGCCAATGGGGTATTCCATACCGTATGACGTCATGCTCAGCGTATAAAGCTGGGGGAAGAAGAAGGAAGGGGGGGGGCATTTAGAGTGGTGGTGTTTGTCTTCCCAAGTCACTGCTACGCGTGATGGAGCCCTGCTTTCCTGGAGATGGCTGAACCCCTGCCTGCTGATGGGAAGTAGGGAATGGATTCCTGGTTTTGCTTTGCTTCCGTGCGCAGCTTTTGCTTTCCCTATTCAACTGCCTTTATCTCAACCCACGAGTTTTCTCACTTTTACCCTTCCGATTCTCTCCCCCATCCCACCGGGGGGGAGTGAGGGAGCGGCTGGGTGGCGCTTAGTTACCGGCTGAGGTTAAACCACGACAATACTACAACAGTACAAGCTAGTAAGTGTCACCATGTGAATAATTTTGTTCACACAGATACTGTTAAAAAAAACCCCAAACATGTGGAAAAAATCTTAGTTATTTCCAAGTTTTAAAATATTTTAAGAATGAAATAATGATTGGCAGTAGTTAGTAGCATCATGGAAGAAGAAAGAGCAAATTTGGCACACACTGTGATGCTCAAACATGATACAAGGCAAACAGGTGTGCAAACCAAAAGCAAGGAAAAAAAAAAAGGCAGAGTTTCTCTAGTAAGAAGTTATATTCATGAACTAAAAGAATAACTTAGGAACCAGACCAAATTTATGGAAATTACTTGCCTAATGAGAGAAAAGAGCCATAAGAATGTTCAGATGCTAAAAAAGTATTATGGCAAAGATAAAAAAACCGAGGCTTAATGACTACATAAGGAGAAAAAGCAGATCAATTATAAAGGAAAGGAAGTTTTGAGTTGAAACAGTTCAATTTCTGGAAACAATGAGTGCTTTTTAGTTTGCCAAATGAATTAGTAAATGAATATAGAATTGTAGAGTTTTCCAGGCCTCTAGAGAAAAATTAGTGGTACTGGCCGGTACTGCCATTTGTTAAAAACTGGTTGGAGATTCTGCTAGAAACACAAGTAATTGCTTTCCATTTTCAAGGGTAAGCACATGAAAGTGGAATAGACTGAATTCATAGATTACAAGCATTACCTCCACCGTGTCACACTTTTAACGTATGTTTAATATGCTGTGTGAGACCCAGTGGGTTATCGTGAGCCTTACAAACTTGCAATTTGTCATGAGTGGGCTACAGCATGGGGATCACTGACCTAGAGGAGGTTTTTTGGAGCAGGATTCTTTCTGTTTTTTATTAGAGTTGTCGTAGTACTCCGGAACAACCATACAGTTACGGCATCATTCCGAGCCTGCAAGGTACTTCCTGAGCAGTGTGTTCCGAACCCTCTCTTCCATTCGGGAAAAGGGGTCTCAGGCACTTAGGACCCAACTGCCCTTTCCTTTTAACAAACTTACTAGTGATCACATCTTTTTTTGAGGGGGGGAAAGAAAAGAAAAAAAAAAAAAAGAAAAAAGACGAGGTGGTCCTGCCAGTTGCATTCTGTATGTTTAAAGCTACAAGTGGGCTCAAATTAAAGCTACAAAGCACGCGTAAGGAAGGAGACCGAGGTAACTGCTGGAAAGGGAGTCTCAGTTAGAACAGGAAGGATGAGATCGCCAGAAACAAGCAGAGAGAGAAACTGGAAGGTTCACTGGGCACCATCCAGAAACAGCAAATTCTCCTTTCAACTGCAGTAACTCCGGTGTAGTTTGCGGGGTTAGCCCTCCTGACATAATTTCTTCCCATGGACTTCAAATTTCCTTCTTACTTACTTCACTGTGCACAGGCCTTCACACGTAACAACTCCATCACTAAGCTGTCAAAAACCTCTCTGCTCCTATTAGCAACCTGTATTTCTCTGCAGGAGATAAATCACACATCTCCCCTTGCTCCTGAGAGCTCCTCGCTTGCTGGGATCCGTGTTCTCCGTTTCATGTTTCCCTGAAAGTAAGGCTGAGTAAAAAAGGGTCTTCTGTTTCTCTGGTGATTAACCTTGTGAGCAGAAAACCACAAGAACCAAGTCTTTGATAATTTTTCTCTTAACAGCAGTCACATAATATCAGCACATTTAATTTCCCCGTGAACAATGAGGCAGCTTGGGCCGCTACCTGCGGATACGTGAACAGATGACAATTTGGGAGGAAGAGAAACTATTACATATATGACACTCGCAAAGTACAGCGATGAACGCTACACGTATTCTGTTAGGCAAAACCGTATTAGGCTGAATATGTGAAGAGTCTTCCTCACTTTGCAAAGCAGCACTTGAGGAGTTCCTCCCTGGATTTCTTTCATTCCAGACCGCCTGGTACATGTGGGTGAGACAGCGCAGGAGTGAGAACACATATGCAGATACCGCATTACTGCACTGCGTTAGCAGGATCTGCAATTAATGTTATTTGCAATTGCTAAGGGAACACAGTGGTATTTTTTACTAGGACTGAGAAGAGAATTGACAGCAAGAAGAGAATCCAAAGGGCAGATCTGGTTGCTTATCCAAATTGATACAGCGTTTTAGAGGAATCTTTTATGCAACAAATACAACAAATGATAAGAATTTTGAATATTTTTTACTCTCGGAGGAGAAAAAGAATGAATGTAGAAATCCTATTAAAAAAAAAATCAAAGGTGGTATTATTTTTAAAATTAATGAATTAGGTTTTCATTGTATCTTTCCTATTCCAAAACAATTTTCAAAACAAGATACAGAACACTCCATATATTATGGATTCATTTTTTCAATGCAATACCACACCATTTAAAAAAAAAAAAAAAAAGAAGTTTAACAACTTCCCCAAATGCGAATACATAGACATTAACACGGAGAGGGGAGGGATAAGAAAAAAAAAAAAACGATAAAGAAGCTTTTTTTTTTTATACTGCTACCTAGCTTTGCAGGTCCCAGACCTTATTTAAGTTCAGGTCACTGAGATGCCTATGATTTCTTTGCAAAGAGAACACTCAGGCTCACAGAAAGGATCTGGAGAAAATGATTGGCTTTGTGGGGAGGACAAGAGACCCTTCCCTCCTCCTGTGCTCACTTTCCTTTTGTCATTTGCCTTTAAATGACACGGCAGCTTGACCACTCATGCAGAGGAGAGAATGCAATCCAGGGAGCCCACGTCTTGTTCCAGCCCCACGGCTCCTGGATCATGTTAAAATAAATACATCTCTTCTTCCAGGTGCGTTTGAGAAGAAAGCATTTCAGGTGAAAGACCATTAGGCCTGGCCTACTGAATTTACTTTACAGCATTATTGTGACAACCTATTCCAAGACTAGAACAACAGAGGTGCATATGTCCTTTTTTTCCACCAGTCCTTTCCAGTTTATGTAGCAAACATACTGACGTTTCTTTCACTTCCCAGGAGAACCTTTTAGTAACTTCCCAAACTCTTGTGTAATCCCTTTTTAAAATGATCACTATGGACATGAAGAGCTGATTTGTCCTCTTACTGCCCTGTTCTGCTTTAAAAAAAGGTACAATATGAAAATATGATTTATTAACAGACGCTGAAGCTCCCCCCAACTAGGATGGCATAAACGTGGTACAACGGCACTGCTGTCTCTCCTTATTGCCTTTCGCATCGTAGGACAGCAGCTCGTTGCGGTTTTATGAGCCTGCAACCCCTGGATATTGGAGCATCCTGCAAAGGTTGTTTCGGTCAAGAGGAATTCTGTTGGGATCTGATACTGCTCTAAATTTTGCCGGGGTCCAAACTAGCTTCGGTGCTGGAGTTATGGTATTAGGCGATACTGTCCAACATCACCTGCCCAGAAGTCTAAGCTGGACACGTTTGTGGATTTCCTTTGTGAGTTACCTTTGATCACAGGAAGTTGAAAACCTTGAATTATTTCATCTCCACTTATAACCCCTCCTCCCCAACCTAAAATCTTTGGGGAAAAAACAATGTTCTATCATCATTCTAGAATTGGCCAACAAGGAGCAATGGAAATGAACCAGCAAATTCAAAGAAAATATTCAGTCACTACACTAGGACAAGCCTTGGCACATCCTAAGATAAAATAGAGAATGGTGTTTTTATTGTGCGTTGTTTTGTTTTTTTTTTTTTTTTTTTTAAAGGAACAACGAACAGCTAAGTTCAGTGACAGAATGTGGTATAAAAATTCCCCTGACAAGCTGGCAGGCAGCTTCCAGCACAATCCCGCTGACAAAGCAAACCAGCATACGTAGCCCCAGGCTGCATTTTCATCTTACAAAGGGCTTGGCAACAATTCCCAGCTTTCCCCCGGCACTTGTTTTTGACTTCAGGTTCCACGGCACCTTTCCTGTGACAGCTTGAGAGCTCGCGCTGTGAATTGTCTTAGAGACGTTTTTGAGGAAGGAAAATACAGATTTTAAGTCACATTTTAAACCCACCTATATCACAAAAAGAGCCTGCAGACAAATGAGATTGTGCTGGCACAAGCCAGGAGTAGTGAGCTACAGCGCCGAGGGCACAGTGCCATGAAGTCCAATTGCCGCCAAACTCTGGGCATCGTGAAACCAGGCACAGAAATCAATGTGTGTAAATTCAGCTGTCAGCCACTGAAATTGCCGCACCTCTTGTCTCAGATAGCACCATAATTCAATTAAGTGTCGATGTGTTTTTGGGTGGAAGCCCCTCACAGCAGCACTGCTTCTGAATAAGCCATTTCATTTTAAAAAAGGGTATGGGAACAGAGGCCTCTCCCATATTAGAGAAATATTTTGGAACTGAATTTGCATTCCACTTATCATTGTTTTCATAGTAGCTGGATTTAAACTCAAAGGGAAAAAAAAATTACATCACAAATTATATTCCTGTAATTCCTCATTAAGGGTGACCACTAAATCAGTGGGAAAACTATTACCAAATCTCCCAATATTGTAGGGTCATTAATTTGTTTTGCCTCTGTTTGCCAGGTTTATAGAAGAGCAAATGTGCCTTGCTTGCTACATATTAGATGGTCTCCGGTTGGCAGAGGGAGAACAGTAAACTGTTGCTATAGGATATGTCCATTTTTCTAGTTTAAATTCTTGTGTTTTACATCTCAAAAAGCCTCTGGAGCAGATTAAAAATTAGCGTGAACAAATCAAGACGCAGAGTTACAGCTACTTCGTTCCATGTTTCTTCCTCTAAAAAAGAGAACCCCCCCCTTCTCCTCCTTCCATGTATCTTAGAATCTTTATGATATCAAATGCAGGCCAAACGAACATATGGCAGTCGGATTTCTTCTGGATGAGGTCATTTTGAAGTGAGGTCTTTTTTCTCCCTCTACAGACATTTACATGCTGTCCTCAGAATTTGGCCATGACATTCCAGATAAAATTATCACTTTCCCACTCCTTAGTATCTTCTCAATTTTCTTTTTTAAGTCAGCGCTGGGAGGATAGCCATATCACTGCAGAATAGCTAGCAGATACCTTGGATTCTAGCCAAAATGCTGTTTTGTAACTGCTTTTTGCTATGTTTTGGATTCATTTCACCCCTTGAGCTGCCAACGTAGTTGGAGTTTTGGGAGTGTTTTCAGGAGTAATTTTTATAAGAGTATAAAATGACTTCTATAGTACGGTTATTTCTAGTTTTGAGAAAATTCAGACAGCTCTTTTTGGAAAAAAGAATTAAGGTAGTATTGCAGGAATTCAGTTTATAAATTAAGCATACTCCCCAATGATAAAAAAAGATAGCATCAACACAGGTTTCTCAGCCATGTATCATGTAAGCCTTGCTTTGGATGATCTACAGCAACTGGTGAAGAAATTGCACATTAACAGTGACTGTACTGGCATACATTTGTGATGCATCCTAGCTGTACCAAAACTACCAGGCACTCTACACAGGGAATGAAGAACCATGAGAAACAGGTTTTTGTGCAAGCACTAATTACAAAGATTGGATTAAAACTAGAATTGGCAAGCAAAAAGAGACTATCAACAAAGATGAAGTCATTCTGATTAAGAAAAGGGTAAAAGGAGAGTAGACCAATCCACTAATAACATACCTTAAATGATTTCTTTTTTCTTGTTAGAAGACATCCTCTGTTTTCACATTTCTGTAAACAGAAATGAATAGTCAATGCAGACAAAACCCCCCCGAACATTTAACTTAGTTATTATTACTCTTAGTAATAAATACTCTTAGTAATAATAATAATAAAAAAAACCCCAAGTGATTAGCAATGAAGGGCATTATTACTTAAATCCAGTTTATCTTTTTAGCTCATGAAATCTACTGACTGGCACATTAGCTCACATTCATGGGGAAAAGGTGCTCCACAAGGGCAATTACAGCAAGGGCTGAAGCCAAGGGATGGGAACCCCACGCTAAGGGGAGTGTTAGCTGTGAATTTAGAGAAGTCATTTAGCTCTCACTATCTTATCACTCCCACTTGTGGAGCACTGACCTGCCCCACAGGTGCTGTGAGGCTCAGTCAGCGTTCATTAGAAGGACTGAGATTTTCAGCTGAAAGGCACTACTAAAAATATTTGTGTTTCCATAGTGACAGACCGTGCAATACAACAGCATGGCTCTTTGCAGGATATTGCCGAAAGATCGTAGATGAGAAACTCTTACTTCAACCCCTATGGCTGCAATAGAGCAAAGGACCCACAAAAGCCATTGCTATTTATATAACGGTGTCTTGCTCTGTTTTGTACCTTTGTGCAAATCTCTTTATTCTCTTGGTGCAAAATTCCAAAGACAAAATTTCCATGCCTAAAGAATAACAGTAGCAACAGTACCAAATACCGTACGTAGAAGTCTTACACTTCCACAGGTTTCACATTACTTACCAAAATGCTTTCTAATTTATTAATTTTAATATGACTCCAAGCACCTTTACAGCCATATCAATATTTAAACTTGAACTATATCAAATTTATTACTATATATTGAAACTATAGAGAGGCTGCCCTGACTTACTTCAATAACAGTATCATTATGATTGCTTGGAGTAAAAGATTTCATAAATATGCACCCACAGATAGACTTTGAAATTCATAACCAGCCTCCTAAATAAGAGTTGAATATTTCAGAACTGCTGAACACTCTGTAGCCCTTAGGGTTGTAGAGTGGGATTGAGTGGAAATTACTAGGAGAAAAGCCATTATCGGAATCAGAGCATTATCATTCAACAGCCTGAATGGATGTTAGACCTAACTTTCAATCCCGTTCTTGAAACTCTTTGCATAAAAGCTAGAAATAAACTAGGAAATCTATCATCTTGGCCTTCACGAGAGCTGTGCTTGCTCATTATCTCTGTCTAACTTGAATAAACAGAGTTTTGGGTATATTGTTTCTGAGTGAATAGCCTAGCTGGAAGAGAATTTAAGGAAGCTGGCTTCCAGTCCTTTGCTCTAAGTTATCCAATTTTCATCTCTAAAACTGGTCAGTCTGCCAACGCTTCATATAAAAACGAAGGCAAAACGCAACTAAATGAGGACATTTCTTGGGAGTTTATCTTTTTTAATAATTAAAACAAGAGACCATTTGAATTAAAGTGCATCCACTGTTTATTCTTTGTGTGGAGTGACTACATGCAGAAAGACATTGAGTTTACATTATTGTTAGGCTGGCTGGAATTGAATAACTGTGGGCCAGTGTGCCTTGTTCAGCTATTCAAGAAATAACACTCAGCAAAGTCTTTCTACAAATATCTAATTGGCATCTCATGCTAATGTAATTAAATCAGCTTCAAACAGTCATTTAGTTGCCAAATTATTTGAAGTACAGTAGAACACAAGAGAGATTGCCAGGGAGAAAATGTGGATTAGCAAAAGAAAGAAATATAAAGCTTCAAGACTTAAGATTGCAGAAGCATTGAACTGAAAATAAGAGTTTCCTATTAAGAAGTGAGGCTTTATCACTTAACAGCTGATACTTACAATAACATGAAAGCTCTATGGCTACACTGACACAAGAGAGAGGTTAATGTTAGTTGTTCCCTGTGAAGAATCCAAGTCCAATTATTTTGGCTATTTTGTCAGGTCAAAAGTTCTGGAATTCAGTATCCAAAGTTCAGAGCCAAAGTCTATAACTGAGTTCCCAAATAAAAATGGGTGCATTCCCAAAACGACCTAGTAATTCCATGATTTCAGGAAAAGTTTTCTTTAAAAAACAAACAAACAAACAAACAAAACGTCCAGCTTTGAAACAGCAAAGCAGATGAGGAAAGACCTGAAATCAATGGGTACTTGAAGAATGTAAGATTTGGTCATTAAAAACCAGTTATGGTATAAAGGTATATATACAAAAGAGGAATTCTGCAGGGACAGTAAGTACATACCTGTAATCTACTATTAATATACATTTTCTGGTCTTGCAAAATACTATCTCCGTGTAGTTTTGAGTAATTTACATTCACCAAAGCACTTCATCATGTGATTTCAATGGGATGTAAGCACATACTTAAAGTTAAGCCCACGTAAGTCCTCTGGTGGAAAGGTAACTTAAGCATATGCTTAAATGCTTATTGAACTGTGACCTACACTCCTTTGGCGTTTTGCCCATTCTGCGGGGTTAATTTCACAGTTTGTTTCCTTCATCTACAAGTGATTCAGTGTTTATCTGTGGTAAAGTACCTCTCCACTTAACATGGATATACCGACAGCAGGTATAAAAAACCAAGTAAAATAATAAAGGTCATGTTCAAGAATTTTTTCAAACCTGACATCACCTAACCAAGGCAGAAGCCCACTACAGAAGAATATGTATTTTTTTTCTCTTGTAACTCCGTGAACAAGGATTGTCAGTGATCACATTTTGCCGGGAAGTACACCTTCCCCTTTCTTCTATTTCCTTCCACATTAATCACCAGTTCCGAGAACAGAGACGGCCTCCCTCAACATCTGACCTAAATTGATTTTTGATCTCCCAGAATAACCAGTGGTCAGCAACTTGAGGCATATCCCTCCTGTCCTTCACATCTTACTGATTCTAGTGAAGGAATTACTGGGTAAAATTTAGCAGTGGACTAGATCGCAATAAGAACTCTTGACCGTAAAAACAAAGGAGTCAGTTAAATTATTCCCGTAGCAATTAACTGTCAAAGCTAGAACTGCACTAGTTGTGATCCAACACAAAGAATCTTGAACTATTTTATTTAAAAATAGCATAGGAATAGAAGTGAACAAGGAATTAATGTACGTTCTTAATGTAAATAAGCTACCAAAAGGAAAGAAAGCATTTTTAAAATTATTGTAGGAAGATCAACACAGTAAAAATAAAAACCAGAAGAACAAAATATTTTAGAAAAATATTGAAAATCTAAATTTGAGCAATTGCAGTAAACTGAGAGCTGAAAACACGCAGCATCTCTGAAAATTGATCTTGCAAGGATATAAAGAGCATTCTAAGTGTAGCTTGACAAGTCTTTTGAGGACTTAAGAAACACAAAGGCAATCAATGCAGTTTTTTTAATATTTTTATTCAAAGAAACACATCCCATGCAAAGACTTCATTTGCCAGTTTCCAGCTTAGACTGAAATTTTATAGCTGAATTTGAAACTCTTCAAAATAAGGTTTTATATAATGGAAAGGCTGACACAACCTTGACTTCAGTGATGAGAACCATACCATCATATTTTCCTCTCTTGCTGGAGAAATTAGGAGTGGTTTCAAGTAAAATTGTGGTAAAGAAAAGAGAAAAATGATCAGTAGCTCTTTAGATGCATCTTGAAGACAAAACTTTTGAGTGGCAAATAAGATCAGATTATGAAACTGGATATAGAATAGCACATAAAATAGATGTTGGTCAGCATCATGGGGAATAGCAGGAAAGAATTTTGCGTTTCCCTGAGGCAGAGCTTCTTCAGAAATGCACTGTGAAGGAAATTTAACTCGTAAGCAGTCAAGCTACCCTGAAGAAAGGTAGTAATAGGTGATGGTCACGCCAGAGAAAGAGGAAATGTCCTCTTTCAGTCATCTTTTGAGCAAGGTGCTGTGAAATCAATTCCCTGGAAATTCTGTAACATGATCATTACTCTCAGGATTTCAGCAAACATCTCTAGGCTTCCCTGCAATTGCTTGCAAAATTAGGAACACTGCAACACTTCAGCAGCTGTATTTCTGCAATAGTGTTTGAAAATCGGGTGTTACTTCTGAGCTTTCATTTTTTAGTCTGTGCTTACAAAACCTTAATTTTCTTATGAAACACAGTGTGACAAACATTCTGGAGTGGTTCTTTTTTTAAAAAAAAAAACAAAAACCAAACAAAACAACCCACAACTGTTCTTTTAAACTGTTCCTTTATGTTCACAAATGTCTTATATTCCTTGAAGAAATGACTGGGTCAGGATTGTTTCTTCTGTGAGTGAGAAACTGCTCCTTTTTTGGGTGGGCTACCTGAGCATGCTGGGGAGGAAAAGGTTCAAGAAGCCACAAGGTAAATGAGACACAACTGGAAGCAAAGAAGTGATAGAAAACCTCCCGAGGGACTCGACATAGCGTTGTCGGTAAGAAAGTTTCTGAGTCCACGGAAATCAAGTCTACAAGCTAGGACCTGTCTAGTAAGGCACAGTGGGCAGGGAGAGACTTGTGTATAAACTATTGTTGTTTCTGTTGAGTTTATATTCGAGATCTATTTAAAGTCACTTCTATTTTTATTTTTAGTAAATCTTTTCAGTTTTGGACTGTAAAATCGTCTTTGTCTCCTTTTAGGGAATTCACTACAGCAGAGAGTCTAGGATGCTTCACTACAAAATTCTGGCTGACTTTGGATACTCAAGAGTCTCAGTCTATGAGATTTACTTGCCACAGTGACTTGGGGTGACAATAAGAATAAAAAGAAATCCATTTCATTGTTACCATATTCCCTGAATCCCCAATGGTGTTGAATTTCAGAGAAGCAACTGAGTGACTGAATGGAAATTGAGGGTTTCTTTTGGAAATTTAGCACAAGAGTTGAGCAAATAAACAAATGCTGTAGACCAGAACATTTAAACTGGTGCCAAAATAAACTCAGACAAATACTGTAGTAATTCAGGCTCTGGAATTGTATATACAAGAGTGTTCACAAATGTTTTTACTCTTAAAACAATAACAACAACAACAGAAAGTTACCGCAAGCCCTGTATGACTTATCTCATAGTTAATTCTTTAAAGTAGTAACAGTATAAACCATGGCCGTGTTATGTTGATGAGATTATATGACACATTCAGTGCACGCACAGCATGTTCTATAAGTGTATCAGTCACACAGCTAAACTGAAATTTTCTAAAAAGCTACCTAGGCACACCTTTGCTTCAAAGACCAGAACTCCTCTTGTTCCATTCCCTAATCTTTTTGGTAACTACAAAACAATTTAAGAACAAAACCAAACTGGTTAAAACACGAATTTCCAATATTCAATAGGGCAGTTCTTATAAATGCATGCTAATTTTTTATTTTGTAAATACAGTACTTTAAAGAAGGCTTCTGTAGAGAGCTGCCCAGAAAGGAACAGGTCGCAGAGGGGAAGGGCCAGGGCAAGAGGTGAAATAATTCTAAAATGAAATAAAATGGGTTGGACAAACTTGAAAATCAAAACTCGGGCAAATCCTGCTGCTATAAGTCCATGTAACTTCACTGAAGTCAAAGGAGGTGCACTTGGTTTTCCATCATATGACTGACACCCTTACAAACCCTCCTGATGAGGAAGCTTCCCCCCATTTCTCCCCAAACCCAAACAGCAACCGTTGGACATTCTGCGCATTTGTACTCTGAATTTTTCTGAGGAACTAGTTTTAAATTATCATTGTTGAAAGCTTCACTTTTCTTTTTAGATATCAGGCTAGAGGTCCCTTTCATATGATACCTTTTCTGCTTGTTTGGAGCTAAGTGTGGAGGCGTAGGCCGCTTGGGAATGACAGTAGGAGCAAACATACAAGTTGTGGGAGACTGCCATGCTTTATGACAAATAAAAAAAATACTCAAACTGGTACAAGGTGAAATATAAACCAATCTAAAAACAATCACAAAAAGCAACATGGAAATTTTTCTCAGATTCAAAACCTGTATTGCCTTTTTTCCTCTCCTTTTTTAATTTTACTGCACCTCTGCGCTTTTTAGGTCTGGTCATGTCTGGAAGGAAAATATTGACTTTTGCCAAAAAACCTGTTGTCACAGGATTTCCAGGACATCTTGGCAGGTGCAAAAGATAGTTCACGGCATGTGAATATCTGTCTGCTTATCCAGTTAAAGTGAAAACTCTAAGCCTTTAGAGATTCCTTCAGTGCAAGTTAGAATATGAGCCTAAAGCAATTTCCTTCCTTTTATGGAAGAGTCAGGGTCACCTTCAAGTTAAGCAGAATCCAGAAGGATTTTCAGCATAGGTTTATTTCTTGTAATTTCTATTTCCTTAGTTCCCTTTCTGTGATTTAACAATCACAAAAGCAGCTATAGTTTACCACAGCATGAGGTTACCGTCAAACATAGGAACCTATGTTAATAATGCTAATAATCAAAATGATCTAATCTTGCTTTTTATTTGAGGTTTCGGAGAAAATCAGTCTTATATATCCTCTCCAAGAACTGACATTCATTAATCATAGTAATGCTTATTTTTCTAAAGCCTAAACATCTCATACTGCTTTCTAATATATGTACAATTTCCTTAATTTTTAAGAACAGCATAATGCACACAGTTTTCTGTTCTGTGTTATTGGTATAGGCTGGATTAGCACCTGCATACAGAAATACTCTTGAAAAAATGCCAAACTGAGTGAAAAAAACAATGCAGCATATAAAATACATAGTTTTCTGGGAAAACCACCAAGCCTCCTGTCCTCCTGTCCAGTTCTCGCTTCACTTTAAATCATTTATAAAACATCCTTTTAAAGGCAATTCTCCAGGCCATTATTTACTCTGGGGTTTGGGGTTTTTTTTAAATTTTATTTCCAGTGGCACAGAAATCCTTTAGAAATGTCGTATAAAGTTATAGCAGGTGGTTGTCTTCCTGAAAAAAAACTATGAGATATATGTTTTTTCAAGTTTCAATATCTCTCTCCTACTTCAAAATGTGCTTTAGTAACCTTATAAAATACTCACAGAAGTAATCAATTTGTTGAGATGATCTTATACTGAAAAATAAATGACTCAATATTGTTCTTCTTGTTTTCAGTTGCTAAGGAGCTGGATTTTAGATATAATTTCTGGTTTTAGGTTTAATGCTTCACTGACTGCTTAACTCAAAAGAAAGTTCTTAAATATATTATTAAGGGATGAGGTGAAGTGCAAGAGGATTATCTATGGTCTACTTTGTTATTAAATAGGGCCTCATTTACCCCCAGGAATATCACAATCTGTTTATTATTAAAACTATAGGTATATATATTTTATAAAGTCCATCCACACATGTAAGATGTGCATAGAAAACATTATGGAAAACAGATTAGTATGTTTAAGACTTCATAAGCAATAAGTATGTTCATGCAGCAGAAAATGCTGTTCCTCTTGTACCATGAAGATATAAAAATGACCTATCTTTTAAAAAGCATGTGATAAAAAAAGTAACTCTCAATATTTTTGGTTTTCACATTACTTCTAACATTAGCCATTTTTAATTCACAGCCTGTCCTGGACAGTGTATATACTAAATGTGAGTTTTATTGTGAAGATAATTTCTGTGCGCAATAGATTTTTTTCACTTCTTAAAGCAAGTCTTATAATAAAATACATTTAAATGAACCTGAAATGTTTTTACTGGCCTTTTTGGATGGCAGCCAGTTATGGCTGTTGACTATAATGTAACACTATTTCAAGTACTACTTCCAGGAGATGTAAAATCATTTGATGGATCTAAATGTAATTCCTGGAGTGTGCATCCCAAAGTGTGAATGTTACACGTGTTGTCATTCTAAGCCTAGAGGTTATATAAGGGATGAAATTGGGAGTAGTATTAGGTACTATATAGGGTATAGTATATATATATACATACTATATTAAGTACCTGGGAATCAGGACTGTAGTAAAGCAAGTGAATAGGAAGGATCGTGTTGGTTATTACTCTGATTTTGTTCTATGAATAAAGATAGCTTTTTAGTCTCCAGGGATGGCAGCTACTAAAGTGTCTAAAAAGTACAGATTGCTTGGGATAACTTACATGGAAACATATCGCAGGGCAAACAGAATCATTTCACAACAGTGGTTAAAGCAAGAAATAGCAAGAAATATGCACCATAAGTATGTAAAAAGCAATGGGCAGTTAAGAGACAGAGCTGAGCGAACCTTTCAAAGCAGTCCTGAAAGTGGCCCACACTTTGCAACTGTCAAAAATCTCTTGGGGTTCTAGAGTTTGACTTTTTTGACCTTTCAGTCACCAGATCTGACTGAGAACGCAATCTGAGTTCAAGAGCCTTATGGTTCTTTGCACACCCACCACAACTGAAAACATTTTTTACCTTAATGGGAAACTTCTAGAAAGAAGTCTAGGTTGAGAACTACACTTGCACTTGTGAACTACAGCTTTCGTATCTGCCAGGGTCACAAGCCACATCCGTCTCCTTGAGCCCATTTGGGGTGCGTTCTCTATTTACATTTATTCACACATGCAGTACTTTCATAGCTGGCCTAAATTTTTGCCTCTTTTTTCGTAAGTCCATCAAGATGCTTCTCATCAAACATCATTTTCTCTGTATTCCGGCCTCCCCGTGCTCTGTTTTGTGCCTCCCTTTTCCCAGCCCTGCCTTCTCCTCTCAGGTGGTCCACTTCTGCACGCTGTGCAGGTCACCCATTTCTGTCAGGTCATCAGCAACAGGCAACCCCTCAGTGGCAGAAGCACATCCCTTCAAACCAAAGGAAAAAAATGGTGTTTTGCAAATTATTAGGGAAGCTTTTATTGTTCTGAAAGATTCCAGAAGTACCCTGGTAATTAAATGGCTGGGTTAATGAACTAATCAAAATCACAGGGACCAATGTTGGCAATGTGATCCTTATTAAAGGCAACAACAAATTGCTCAGTAAAAGAGCCTCTCATTCTGAGATGCAAGTTCCTAAAAAAAATTGGGTACCAAAACCCGACTGACATTAATGTCAGTTAGGTAGCTCTCTTCCCCTGAAGTTGATTCTCCAGTGTAACATCACGTAAAATGCTGCCAGTATTTATTGGCTGTGAGTTGAAGCAGATTGTCAGCCCCGTGTAATCTTTTGAAAATTACCGTGAACCTGCAAGTAAATCTAAACCCACCCTTCCCTCGTGGCATCAACTGGGTGGAGGCTTTTCTATTCAGACCCGAGCTTTGCCACTGTGCATCCAGCAGAGTTTTTGTTAAAAGACAGAAAGAAAACAAAATGGGTGTAACTTTTTTGGGATTTGCCATTTGTCTGGGTGGTAAAAAGCTGAGGGCAAAGCTTGGAGAGTTGTGAAGCGAACAGAAAGCTCAGCCAAGCTTCTCCTCCATTTAAAAAAAGAAGAAAAGAGGAAAGAAAAGAGATGAGTTTCTACTGCTGATATGAAGCCAAATTGCTGGAAGTGTTTAGGTGTTCTACTTCAAGCGATTTAGGGAAGGTCTCGGAGTGGCTGAGGCAGTCTGACCGCTTCTGCCACCACAGCTGGTGGCTGTCACACTGCTGCGCGGTCCCACCTTGTCCTAGGCTAGTTCTCCACCCGTCAGCTGGGACGAACGTGACAGGGCAAGGTAACGAGCAAGGGTGAGGGGAAGGCCCGAGGGGAAATTTCCCTCTCAGCAGCAATGAACGGTGAGATGAGCTCACCATCCACCTACAGAATTTCTGCCTTAGCTGAAGTCATTCCGAGAAATGCCTACATGCCTCTGAGAATCCAGACCGAAAGCCTTAGGACCTTTCCTATTTTCTGAGAAGGCATTTTAAGAAAGCACTAAGCACAGCTGAAATCAGAAGAAAATCTGCCTCAGAAACACAAAAGACTGATCCACATACAACCATGGAAACCACCCCTAAAAAAGTGAATTGACTCACATACCAGTTTAATAAAACATCTCTGGCTCCAGTGTCCAACTCATTTACGATAGCTGCCTGTTGTGTGAGAGATAACTACCTAGTCCTACCCCCTTTACTGGTATCCTTCTGTACTGCAGGAGGTTCAGAACGTCTGTATCTATCCAAAGGAATTTTTGGTTTCTTTCAGTAGCAGGATATGCAGTTATTCTGGATAGGAAACGAGTGTTAGATAGTCACTCTTGGCCAGGAAACATCAATTCAGTGGGAGAAACTTGGGGTAAGAATAAACAATGATGTTTAATCTACTTCTTTCTACATTCTCTTATTTACAGTTTTTATTTTTGCCTTTTGCCTGATTAACACAAAATGGCGTGTTATGGTTGGTGTAATATTTTTACCAAGTGCACATTCATTAATACTTCCAATAGTAATTAGAGTACTCTGAAATTTTTGGAAAGTCTCATAGATCAGATACAGGCCAGATACTTCACTAGTCAAAATAACTCCTGACTTCAGAAATACATTGCCATACCAGTACCAAAAAGCAAAAACTGTTTCTTTAGCGGAGACATCACATATTGGTTTAGCTCATATTTGAACAGTTGTTTTGAAATTCTCCTTCCCTCAGGAATCTAGGCTACCCTCATTTCCTAGGGGCCCAAGGATTGTTACCCAGCATACAGTGGTCCTAGCCAAAATGAAGAACCTAGATGGCTCGTGAGTAAAGCCTTGATGTGGCATGTTTGGAAGAAGCTAGCTTTTGAAATATTTAATAATAAACCACAAGGCATCCTGCTTTTGCAGACAGATTTTCACAGCAATTTCTTCACTTTTTAATCATATTCTGGTTCTGGTGCACCAAAACCCAGAAATTGTCCCAGGTTGTTACTGAGTAACTTGAGCACAAGACATATTGTCAGATCTGTAGGGCAAAATATGTGGCAAGACTGTCAAGGGTAAAATTGAAGCTGGTGTCTGATTTCTGCTGCTATGTCGAATGCAAAAAGCATAATTATTTTTATATTTGAAAAGCAAAACGAAATATTTAATTGACATAGTGCATTTTCACCACACAGTAAATCCACAGGCATTTAGATTCCTGCAGTGGCAAGAATAGGATGTGCTTTGAGTAATGGTTTTTGAAACAGGGAAATAAAGCGCCAGAACTTAATGGCAGGAATATTTTTGGAATGTTCACGGTGGCAAGACAGTCAAGAAAAAGCAAACCACACTTTTCACAAGTTATTAAGTTTTTTACTTTGTCATAGCAAATTGGATTTGCTGGGATTTGAAGCAATTTGGCCTAGCCACTGGGAGATTTTCAAGAGAGTAAATAATATGTTTGATTCAAAATCAACAGCAGGAGCATAGGAAAGTGATTTTGGCTCACATACTGAATTCTTGAGGTAGAAGCATTTCGCTACAATCTCATAATGGCATCGTTTGCATTAGAAAATATGACAAGCTTCATGTTTCTCCTGCTCTGACAAGCAAGTAAGTTCAAGCACAAAAACGTCAGATCCATATATCCAGATTTGTTTTACCAACTATACATTCAGGAGCACAGCATAGTCCTAGGCCGAAATATCTCAGAAGATGGCATTTGCTTGAATCATCTATGCCAAATAATATTGTTTCTGGTTCTGTTACTCAGACTGAGACTCTTCGGCAACTTTCTGAAAGATTTTGAAACTCAAACATATTAATAGATTAAAAATATATTTTTCAAAAAAAGTATCCTTTTTTTCTTTCAAATCATCCCTGTTATGTACTCATTCTTAAACAAATATTTCGTCAAACAAAAATAAACTGCTTATGCCTACCTGTTGCCCACAAATGTCTGACAGTCAGACATTTATTTTAACTAAAAGTTAAGAATTTTGAGAAAGGCATTGTTAGAAGCAATGAAAAATGCACGATAAATTTCTGTTTTTACTGTAATGGATATTTATGAAATCTTTCTCAGAGGATTTGCCCTGTTCTTTACAGTATATCCTTGCTTATATTTTTAAACACGATGGTTTTTGCTGAGAAGTTTTTGGTGTTCATATCATGGAACTTTGATGAAATCATGTTTCTTACAACCCTAGGTGTTTTCCAGTTTGTGAGTCAAGCAGCTGAATTGTTTTTAAAAGACAGACATTTGAGAAATAATCCAGCTTGTGTATTTCTGTAGAAAGGACATTTCACTAGAAAATTTTTACTCTTCTTTTTCAGACAGCATTCAGTTAAAAATATCACTAGAGCGCTGATAACCAACCTTTTCTTTATTACCAGTGGCAAGAAGAAGCGGCATCTTACATATATCAGAATGCACTGTGAGGAAGCGGAAGAAAAACTACCATTTGTGTGTTGAATGGCGTCAGGGAAAGAAAAATGAAGTAGAACGGGGAAAACACTGCAGAAAAAAAATCATAAGGGAGATTAAAAAGTTTTGTCAGACCTTGTAAGGCCAGTGACTTTAAAAGAGAATGGCCTTAGATTATAATCCTTCCTTAACTTTAGATGACACAATATGTGATATCAGGAGAAATTTTCAGTGTCAGAAAATGGTCTCAAATACTCTTCCATTTGAGTCCAATATAGCCTCAAATAGGTGGTCCTGCAGGGTAAACGGAACAGAGAAAGACACCCTGGGAATGAGCCACTTTTGGGAATTTCTACGTCAGAAATGCAGGTAAGAACACTATGAAGAAATCTAACATGTCTACATGTCTGCTAGAACCAGCTGAATATTTGCTTATATTTAAAATGAAAATATGCAGCTTGTGGAAGCTGAATCGGAATTAGAATAGTTAAGGATGGAAGGGACCTGTGGAGAGCAGAGCTAGCCTCTCACAGATTCAAATGTGTTTACTGTGGAAACCCCCCCCAAAATATGTCTTTACTGGGAGACAGTAAGTCATTGAAAGTATTCTATAACAAAATTGTACAGGGAAAAAGAATTATAAACTAAAACTTTAGCTCCACCCAGCATTACTCAATAGTTCCTCTCCGAATCAATTTACAGAGCTTAGCACAGACATACGTGTTTCATCTCATCTCCTGAATTGGAAGACTTATCTATATAATTTTCAGCTAGATGAAAATGGTCCCGACCGTGATGCTGGCCTATGTACGCAGAGGACTGGCAAGCCGAAGGAGAGCCCTGGGTTGAGACCGCTGGGGAAGTTGGTCTCCCCACATCAGAATTAAGGAAATTGGCAAACCACTGGCAGGAAGTTAATGGTTGTGGCTGCCCACATTTGGTTGAAATGCCGTGGAGCTTTTGGGTTCGCTTCCCTAGCCTTTGCACGGCTCTGCTGAACCGTGCCAGGTCTGTGACCACGGAGGAGAGTTAGCACATTCCTGTACTCCTAATACAAATGCATTAATCCTAACGCAAAGACAGTCAGAAAGAAAGTCAGCGTAAAGTGAATTCACCTAGTACTGATTAGCACTCTCAAGTCTCTACCTTCAAATCCTCCATGCAGGGAAGACGAGGCTTTGACAATGTAAGCTGTCAGGATCATATCACCCATCACACCCCATCCATACCATACCACATCGTTAGGATAGAAAGATTACCTGACATTGAGGAAGAAGAAATATAAATCTGGACATCACTCAGATTGTATGTATTTATTCTCTAAACTTCTTATCTTTTATGGGGAATCTTAAAAACATAGGCAGTGATGTTCCATTTTTAGAGATGGAGAACCTGAAGCACAGGTTAGGTCCAGGTGACACAGCAAACTCTCAGAGAAGCCCAATCCTTATGCTTCTTGTTTTTTTTTTTAATGGCAGTACCATTAAAATATGCTTCCTGCTATATGAAGCTGTTGTATTTGGCTTTTGATAGTAGGAATGCCACACAGAGTCAGACATTTTATATTATGGGCTATTTAGCTCATTTCTGAAAACTACCGGAAACGTTTTTGTTCTTTAGTGACTTCATCTGATTAAGATAATAACTTAGAGAAAATTGATTTCAAATTTACAATCTCATTACTAAACTCTAAACCTCCGAATACCAGACAAAATATATTTGTTTTACTGAGTTAACTCTAAGCATATATTCACGGCTTACTGTTATCAACTAATTTATCAGGACTGAGTCCTGTACCACCCACTGATTACTGCCTGACACACAGCAAAAAGTCATTAAAAATTTTTAACTGAAGTCCTATACGTGATTCAACAGCAGATCTTAAACAACTTGCAATTTATTTATTGTGTTCCCTGTGTCCCTGCATAAACAATATACATAAACAATTTGCATATTGTGTTCCTATGTATGAAACCTGTAAAAAGTAGCTTTTATTTAAACACCAGTCTACTGTAACGACCCCAGCTTATAGGCTCAGGTCTTCCAGCAAAAAAATTTGGACATTACCATTTTAAGTATATCGTGTCTGAGGTGTATTAGGAACTCACAAACACAGAGCAGGACACACGTACCTCCTCACAGAGTATATATACAAGCAAATCGAAATAAAATGTAAATTAAAAATGTGATGACAGCTATGAGGTAAAATTACTTCCAAACTTCTACCTACTAATTTTAAAAAAAATTCAGATAAGCCCTCATTCTGTAGAAATTACAATGTCTAATGGTTTTTGTTGCTAGATGAGCAGCTTTGCATCTGGCTGCATTTATTCATATTTTACATACCTAGATCCAGCTTCCCAAAGTTCCAGATTGCACCGTATGACTGTCCTGTCCCTATCATTATTTTCCATTCCACGAGTCTTTATGTCATTGGCCTATTTTATCAGCAACGACTCAATGTTTGCCTCCAAATCATTGCTGAGAATGTCACTTTGCCTGGTGACTGTCTCTTCTCCATAACCCACACTTTGCATCTTGCACTCAAACAAACAATTACATTGCTTGAGTAGTTAAGTTGGAAGCTCTTTCTTGTCATTGTATTTATTGGAACCGGGTTTCATTAGCATTTCTGTAAGACAGAAGACTGCATCAACAGATTTAAAGACTGCCAAAAACATAAAATCCCATGAAGAAAATAACCCTTAAGGGATAAAATGATTCAGTGCCTATAAAGGTACCAAGTTCCATTACCCAGCTGGATTTCTTTTATAGAATTCTGCTCTATAAAGCCCTTTACAGTGTAATACTGGCGCCATTGGGTGAGACCTCATTATCTGGGAGATAACTGGACTGTTTTACAAGGACAGGGAGAGCTTGGGGCCACTGGGTATGTTAGAAGAGTGTTTCATTTGAGAACTGTCAGGTCAAATTGCTTCCACTTCTTATTTTACCCAACTATGACAAATATTAGTATGTGTGCTAGGAAGAACAACAGGCTAAATCAATAATAAAAGAAAGTTATCTTTCAAGCTTAGGGTTTTTATCCGGTATTTCTGTTCAGTTGTTAGAACAGACAAGACACCTACTAGGAGAACCTTTCTCATTAAAAGCCAGCACTGAAAGCAAACCTTGAGTGAACGGAGTAAACAATATGCATAACTTTGCCAGCCACTCTATGCAATACAGTGTGTTTGCAGGGTTGAGACAAAGGGAGGAGAAAAGAAAGGGAATATTCTTGATAGTATTGTAAATATTTATGTTACACCAAAGTGTCCTCAGCAGCTTAGGCAGAGGTTCATAAAACATGAAGATAGAAAAGTCCTATCTTCTGCCAGATCTGGTTTGGCAGAACATGACCAAATAATTTACCGATTGTATAAAGAGATTACCTCACTCATCCTTGCAAGACAGCAATCTCTGGACTGAATAGAGGCAGCCCTTCATACGACGCAGTTACTTAGGAAGAAAAGAAAGATTCACTTAGGGGGAAAAAATCACTGGTTAGCTACTCCGCTATTCTGTACAAGATTTATTTTAGGCTCTGTATTATTTCAGTATACCTCCACAGATCACAAAGGAGGTAGATTCCAGATAAATATGCATATTATAACTGTGTAAATATACAGTTCAATGTATCTATTTTATGTGTGCTGGGCAGTATCAGTGTCTGGGTTACATATTACAAAATGACAGGCTTAGCAAGAGATCAGAGATGGAAAGTAGCTAGAGAATAGAGAGGCACATATCTTCCGCTCCTCTCTACGTGTAAGGAAATGTTGTTGCTGCTTGGGTAAGTGCTAAGAGATCAGGAAAGTACATATAAAGAATCCACGTGGAAAATTGTATTAGGTTCATGCTGAGTGCATACATTTTCACACATGAACTGGCAGAAATCCTGAAAGCAGGCATTGGCCAGAGAAAGCTTTTCGTTTAGCGGTTCAGGACTGTTGGATCTCCCTCTCTCTATCAAGCAAGAGTTAGTGGTCACTGTCCAGTACATTCTGTCATTCTTAAAAGACCAACATATAACGATGACAATTGTGATGTCTAGATAACAGACCTTGCTGTTCATTAGTATATTCATCAACCCTAACAAAAAACGGTTGATATCACCGTCTCTACTTTTCGGAGGGAGAACAGAGGCCACATCTATCCCCACAGACCTGCGCGAGTGATAGGCAGAGAACATCAGCTCGAGCACCACATCGCATAAACGTAGCCACGCGTTTGTTCACAGGTTACAGCGCGGCCTGAGTTTTAAAGCCTGTTTGCACGTAGGAAAAAGCCTCGGAACCCCCTGAACCACGCCAGCCAAACCCAAGAGGCAGCACCGAGAGCGGAGGCCTGACTCCCGGGCAGGGCCTGAGCGTTACAGGAGGGGAGCTCAGCCCAACAGCCTCCCGGGGTGAGCGGCCTGTGGCCATGCCCGGTGACGTTCAGCCCCAGGGGACCGTCTGGAAGCACCATCAGCGTGATGCAGGCCAGAGGACTCCTGAGCTGCCCGCGGACCCCTCCCGACGGCTGCCTTTGCGGGGTCCCTCAGGACTCCCCACAGCCGCTGCCCCCGTCGCGCGGGGGGGATGCCCAAAGCACCAGCCGCCTGCACACAGGCGGGGAATCCAGGGAATCCGGTGCTTCCAGGAAATCATAGAATCACAGAATCATTAAGGTTGGAGAAGACCTCTAAGATCATCGACTCCAACCGTCAACCCAACCCCCCCATGCCCACTAAACCATGTCCCCAAGCGCCTCATCTACACGTCTTTTAAATGCCTCCAGGGATGGGGACTCNAACCCTGGATCTCTTTGCATGTGTGGTAGGAACTGGCATCCAGTAGGATAAAGATGGGGAAGGGAGAAAGGTTATTTTCTATAATCCCCAAAATGAAAAAAAGCGAAGCGGCCTACTGTGCCGAGGGACTGGCACGGACGTCTCTTGCTGCCGGCTCCTGGCAAGTCTGTATGAAGTGATTTTTGAAAATAGGCACCTTAGCGGAGGTTGTTTGCTTTTGGAGTCTGGGTTACCAGGTACAGTGCAAATTCCTTTGGCTCAAATTCCATTAACTGAGCGAGACGGTTAATTAAAAATGTTAAGAGGAAAGGAAAAGGCTTGTAAGTCAAAACTCTCTTTTGGAAAGACCACTTCTGTGAATAAAACTATGTCTATAACTGAATGTTTACCTTTTGCCTTTGCTCCTTTAAACTACCTGTTCAAAAACGATCTCCAAACTTACTCGGTAAAACAATGGAAGTTCTGTAGTGACCTTTGTAGTGACCCTGAAAGCAGCTGATCAGCTTTTGTGAGCAAAAAACTCTCACCTAAACGTGGCTCCTGGGGAAGACTAACTTCTAATCTCCGCAGGAGATCAGTGTGGCAGGGAGCAAGCCGTGGCGTGCATTCACAACGCCGGCGTTGCGTGCCTATGGCCTTAACGTGCGCGAAGAACGATTCTGTGGAGCTTCACGTCACAGCGCCATGAAAATACGCACCTAAGTTTTTAATACACGGTAATTGCATGCAGTAAATCCACACCCTTGGTTACTGTATATATGCTTTCTTGGATAAGCAAATCCTAGAAGGAAAGTCTCTGGCTGTAAAATTATAGGCCATTGCAAACAGGTGAGAGTAGAAACAAACTTAGCCAACGTAGTGGCTGTAATTTGCAGTACAAACAGAATATGGCTTCCTTGGGGTGACTTCATCTGCGGGCAGATTGAGTCGGCTACAAAACAGCAAACATTTGCTCCTGTGCTACAATCTCTAGCTAGGCTAGAAATCTAGTTATGGAGGGTTTGAAAATCTCTAGCCAGGCTAGCAATCTAGTTATGGAGGGTTTGAAAATCTCTAGCTAGGTTAGCAATCTAGTTATGGAGGGTTTGAAAATCTCTAGCTAGGTTAGCAATCTAGTTATGGAGGGTTTGAAAATCTCTAGCTAGGCTAGCAATCTAGTTACGGAGGGTTTGAATAATTGGCCAAAGGCAGCAGTGTATATCAGGGGGTAAGGCAAAGGAGATAATGGTTTCTGAAGACTGTGCATATGTTGGAACAATACCCCCAAAATTTTCTCAGATTGCTCACTAATACAAATTCATTGTCCATATCACCATTACATTTATGCTACAACTCTTTGCATTCTCTTGTTTGATTGAAGTCACTGAGAAATTATTCTGAATGTATAAACTTATGTATCTTGTATCTGCTTCCTCATAAGAACATTAAAGATTTTAAAAAGTTCTGATTTCTCAGTATTATTATCTCCCTGATGGGTTTTCAATCCTTACTTTTTCCTTTGGCACAATTGTGGGAGGTTGCCAAAAGGATGAATTTTGACAGCTTTGGCTCTTTTTATTTATGAAAACTAGCTATGCAAAACCAAAATCTTTTTTGTTTTGTAAATTATAATGAATATCTAGGAATGCAAATGAGCATGTGGGTACTGGAATAGAAAGAACAAGATGTTCTTTCATTTAGAATTGAGAAGAAACTGCCTACCTGGCAATAGGAACATAAGTAGCAGTTTCCTGTGTGATTACAGAGGCCATAAAATAAGCAAACTCCAAATCTTTATACTTCCAAAACTAAGCTCATGTCGCAGGCACAACACATCTCACTGAAAAGCCATTCGATTTTCTGTTTCTCCTTTCTAGTTCAGGGAGCAATGCACTTATAAAATGCCAGTTACCCTTATAAACCAGCTGGTATATTTGAAGAATATCATCTTCAAAACTTCTTTTTATGAGCATGACACATCAAACTGCACAGATTTTAGAGGTTTGTGATGACACACATTTCATTGTATCATTTCCATGAAGAAAAAAACCGCACTGTTCTAAAGTCTAAAGTTGGATCAGACAACAGTAGCACGTCTGCAACAACAAAGTCACGCTCAAGGGAATCACGATGCCATAATAGTTCTGCCTGGCACAAGGAAACAAAACACAAGGACCGCAGAAGAAAAAGCAATAAAAATAAGTTAAGCCACTGTAGAATAAGGAGGAAAAAAGAGTATTTAGCTGGTTCTGCTAGCAAATAAGAACACTCTATTAAAGGGTTGCTAGATCTCGACTGTACCATCTCTGATTTGCCTGTGGATGTGGTGGTTGCCCTTCAGAAATTGCTGAGGTGAGGGAAGTGCTATTCAGGACTGATGTGCCAGTTATGTGGACCACAAGGCTCTAACTTGTACAAGAGATTCCAGCCTTCTCTTATTTTTAATTCTGTAGTGTCCCACTGGACAGAAGATGTATTTTCTCCTTTAAAAAGCCTTAAAATCTACATCATATCGGACTCTATTCTTAATTCTATTACTCTTTCTTTTACATTTAAAGGCTTTGGAAGGCCACCCAACACTTTTGTCAGAGTACATACAGAGGTCTACATTTTCTTTTTCCTCTACGCTGATGCAAATAAAAAGCGGTGCTATTTAAGACGGGCATAAATAAGAGGAGAAACAAACAGAACTTTCAAATAAAAATGAATGGCATACTTTATTAGGAAAAAGAACCCCAAATATCAGAACAGATAACCAGGGACTGTGGCCAAAAGAAAGAGATGAATAAAAGCCAGCATGAATTTGTTAAGGAGAAATCATGCCAAGCCAATTCAATTTACTTGTAGAGCAACGTAACAAGTCCTGTAGAAAGAGAAAAATTTGCAAAAGCTTTCAACGTTTTTTTGAACCGGTATTTCTTATGAACAAATAAAAAGAGCCTGAAAGAGAGAGCTAATACAGGGTGGATGGAGAGACTGTTAGAAAATTTTCCATAGCATTGTTATCAACGGTTCATTATCAGAAGGGCAGTTTGCATCAAGTAAGCTCCAAAGGAACCAACACTGGCTCTGGTGCTATTCAGTGCTTCCAGTGATGACTTGTATGATGGGACAGAGCGTACGCTTATGAAGATGACATCAAAGTGGGGTGACTGAAGTATGTTGAGAGGACAGAATTAAAATACAAGTGAAAAGGCCTACTCTCCTCTTCTCTGTGATTCAGTAGGGACCAGTGCAAGAGACTTCATTTATTTAGAAATTTTTAGCCTAGAAATATAGGGTGGAGAAATGAAAAAGATCTGGGATCATGAAGAGAACACAAGTTATGCTTGAATTTAAAAACAGTATCATAGTATTCATGAGATATATAAAAAAATCTTTGAACTTAACACTGATTAGACCTTCACTAGGGCACTATGATCAGCTTGGATTCTGCATTTCAGCAAAAACTTGGAACAATTGGAAAAAGTTCAGAGGAAATCAGCAGAAATTCTAACAGGTCTGGAAGACATGGCCCACAAGGAAAGAATAAATGCTGTATTAGGATTATGCAAATGTTAGCACATTCCTGTACTCCTAATACAAGTAAGTGCTGTAAATTGGAACAGAGTGATTCTCTTTCTTCACGTATATGTTGGATAAGACACGGAAAAAAAGGATTGAATTGGATCAAGGAAGATTTATGAAAATCTTCATATTATAAAAAGCCCTGCAACAGCAAGATTGGTTCAGGAGGTTTTGGAATATCTCCACTGGAAAACTAAGAAAGAGCTAGACAACTGTGTCAGGAATGACAAATACATTCGTTACTTCCTTGGGGGGGAAAGGGAAAGGACTAAATGATCTCTTGAAGTTGCTTCCAGCCTTGTGATTCTCTGATTTCATGGTACATTCCTTTATACCATAGAGCTACATGTTTAACTTTTTACTGTTTAAAGCAGTTCTCTCAGGAATTATCTAACTTTCTTTTATTATTTACTCTTATTATAGTCCATTCACTTCGTATTTGGTATAAATACTGCAACACTGCACTCTCCTACTTGAGTTTTTGCTTTTATTTAAACTTTTCCCTGTATAAAATACCCTTTTCAATAAAGCATGGCAGCAATAATAAATGACCCACAGCAAGAGGAGAACTGGAATGGGAATCATATAACAGGAGGAATTCTCCTGTTTCATAGACATTCAATTAATTTATTTCCAACAGGAGAGCTCCATTTCCCTCTCACCAGCGCAAACCCTGGGCCTGTCCCTACAGCTGTGGTTCAGGAAACACTCTTATAGTACAGACTCAAATAAATACTTCACAATTTCCTACTGACACTTCCTCTATAGTTAAAGTGGGTCCTCTGCCAAATGGGTAAAGTCACAGAGTTCAGATTAAATTTCACTATATCCATCAGCAACAAAAGGTGGAGTTTCAACATCATGGGGTGTTTATGGAAACAAAAAAAAAAATCTTGCTGAAACATAGTGGCTGCCAGCCTAACAGGTGACACCACTTTCCTAAATTCAAGACACCACCCACTGCTGATTCACCCACAGCTATTACCCTTCCTTTCTAGCCTGTATGTGATTAATAACACAACATTCAGCTCTTCCAAACGTTCTCGGCATTTAGCTCTGCAACTCAGTTCTGAGGTGCGTCCTGTTCCCTCTTTTCACCATGCAAGTCTCAGGTCCAACCCGAAAACTGTAGATTAGCACTATCTCTCAAAACTTAGATCACCTAAGGATCAAATTTTGAAACATTGGTACTCAGCATAATTTTTGCCACATATTAAATATGTTGAATCTTTATTCTTTAACGGCAGAACACTGCACACTGAAAAAGAGAAAGTCCTCTAATTGTGATCTTTTATAATTATAACATCTTCAGTTCAGGGAATGGAAAGTTCTTTACTAATATTTATGAATGAAGACTTATAATGCTTTTGCATTTTCCCCATGCACAGATCACTGATGAGAAAAAAAACACCAAGAAGAGGTAAGTGATTTTTCAGAGTTACAGAATGAGCTTATGGGAACACTTAGTTGTAACCGCTCTTCTCCCAGACTCTGCTATTACTGCTGCAGCCCTCACTAAACATATCCCTGGGATTCTCAAAATATCTTTAGCATGTAAATCCTTTTACGTTTACCACTTTTTATGCAGGGGTCGTTCCCTTTCACTGAAATACCACATATGTTTATTTGCCTGGGTCACTTTATCCCAGTCTATTCCTTCTTTCTTAGATTAAGTTTTCAAGGAGAAACCTTTAATAGTCCCCACTGCAGAATCTCTCTTCCTAAGGAGCTAGAAGTACTGGTTTTCCATTGTCTTTCTGAACAAGTTCTTTCCTTCCAAATCCAGATTTGCTTTCTTGCTTCTTTAAAACACACACAGATAAAATACCACTTTTGTTACAATAATGCAAAAGAAACTTGAAATTTTTTTTCTGTCCTAAGAGATCTTAGAGGGAAGAAAGATTTTTCAGAGGTTTCAGAAAACTAAAAGCATAGTCTCAGATAGGAGGTCCATCGGTAATCATCTACTTTTTGGTCTGTTTTGATCAAGCATTTGAAAATACAACAAGGAATGTTAGGGGTTAAGGTAATTCAAGTCCCATTGCTGCAACACCTGAATTTTAGGCAAGATCAGAACAGAGTTCAGAGTCCTAAACTGTGTACTTGTATTTCCTTCTATTCAGTGCGCAGAGGTAAGGGCTGCCAAAGGTTGCCACCATATTAGCTAACAAGACACCAAAGGTAGTAACTAAAGGGCTTTAACCTTGTAAAAAATTTAGATGTCTTAAGGTAGACTGACTTCTCCTTCCATTTGAGTTTCACAGCCTTGAAAGCACTTGCTCAGGCAAGTTTTGGCTTTTTCTCTCAAAAATGGTAAAGGATCTGGCCCTTTCTTTTAAAGGTAGGAGGAGAAGTGACTGGTTTTATCTTTTAACACAGTTGTCAGAGCTTTTACTCAGATGCTGGAAAGGTCACTTGAGTTTTATGATAAACCCTTTATCACATATCTCAGCTAGGCTAAGAACTTATCAGTAGGTTGCTGTTGAAGTTGCATTTTGAGACTATAGAATAACAGTTCGGGATTTCACTTGGTAGGGGAGAGACTTGAATGTCAGTCCTTCCAATGCATACCTAATGTTAAGTAGGCAACCTACTATAAAATATGGTGGCAGTCTTACGCATCTTGCATCTACTGGATTGAACCATTCCAACAAAAGGTGCAGATAGAAGCTCAAATAATTTGCTGTCAAGTCAGAGCCATTTACAGACCCGTTTTGAAATGCAATGTTAATGTACAAAAGATCAGTTAAAGATTCGGGTGCTTTTAGAGCACTGTAGCAGAAAAGCAGAAGTATTTTAGTGTATTTGAGGACTTGATGCCCTAAGGGGGAACTGGACAGATCTCCGGTGCACAGGTCCTTCTATACATCTGCCCTAAAATCCTCTTCTTGCAGGAACAAGTCCTTTTGAGTTTCAACACAAAGATCCTCTCAATTCAGAAATTAGGTAATCTCAAAAACAGATGAAATAAACATATGAGGAGTGAGAAATCGGTGCCTATTCTGGAAAACGAACTCAGACAGAGGAGCAATGAAGATGTTGGCCTGTTTCCTCTATCAAGAGAGGCTCCGCGAGCCTGTCATTTTGCTGTCCACAGGGAGAAAGATTGAGATCTCTGTGTAAGCTTAGATCTTGTGGTTTTCATCAACTAAATCTATGGTGCTTCTCTGATGCGTTTAAGAGTGAATGTCAGCTTTGGTATATTTTTAAAAATCAGTGAAGTGGTAAGTTCAAAGGAGCTTCCGACCACGCTGTGCTTTAGAACGTTTAAGAAAACCTAATAGACCATTGAGTCATTATCCTGATATTTATAACATTAAGAATAATAACATCCTGAGGGATGAGAGAATATAGACAGCATGTACAGTCATCCTCTAACCAGCACAGCTTCAGCAGAGGAAGGTGCTGTTAAAATCATCTTCCTGATTACATTCAAGAAAGGACATAAACTGCAGAACACATCACATACTTCATTTGGCCTTTTGGGAAACTGCTGATAAATTTCACATGACAAGCCCTTAGTAAAACGTTAGCAAAAGAGTCCACAATAAGATAAAGGGTTCAAAGGAAAATCCCAATTATGCACAAACATCTCAGAATTATCAGATTCACTAAGGACTAAGAAAAAGCAAGTAAACAGCAGTAAATGGAAACCCTGTTTATTTAGATAGCCTGTGGTAATGGAGTTTCTAATGTATCTGTGTCAATTTGTTTCTCAGAGCAGTCAGTATTGTCTTACTGGTTCTTCATACTCAACTTCATATTTAATTATCTCCTAACTGGACAGTAAAATTCCTCGTAAATGTCTTTCTCTTTGAAGTCTCTACACTGTGTAACATAACTGATCCTGATCTATAGCTAGAGCTCCTAGGGGCTAGTAAAGCAAAATTGTAATAATAGAAGATGGTCTTAATCAGATTTAGGAAATGCATATTATTTCAATATTCAATAGTTTCCATCACTAAAGCTGTTCTGAGACTCTCATAATAATCTTGCGGGCGCTTTTCTTTTTAATTATATCCAGTCACCTACCTAGTAACTATTAGCTGCATACCTGCCACGTCCTTGCTCAGAGGCTGCAGTTCGGTTTGACCCTTTTCCTTAAAAGAAGTGGCGTGAAAGGACTTTTAAAGAAAGATTAGTACCACTACAGTTTCCCAGGCATTGTGTGAGGCACTGGAGAAGCAACCCCAAGAATTCCTGCCACGCAGCTCTGTTCTTTTGCTGTGTCTGCGCAGACACTGGCTCCTGCCAGTATCACATACAAGGACTCATTATGTTAAGTGCCCTAACTTGGAAAGGGGAGCGCAGCCAAAAGTTCTTGAAAATCCTCTGCTCCAAGCATTTTACTTCATATCCCATTTCCAAAATGTTGTATTTAATTTATATGTCACTCCGCTAATACCTTCATACGTAGTTATTCATTATAGAGGCAAGGAATCAATTCCAATCTTTGTTGGTAATGAATGGAAAAATGCTTTCAGGGCTGACTGTTTATATGACAACAAAGGTTGCATAAACCAGATGCCTTTCCACATGCTGGCTGCACGGCAGGCTGAGCAATCCTCCGAGCAATCCTCCCAGCAGAACACTGCACTGAGGGAGCAGAAGTGCAGGCGATGCTTAAGTTCTCGGTAAAGAGAAGCACCGGAGCTAGAATGGGTCTCCGGCGTTATCTTTGATCCGCTTCCCCAAGGTAGCCAGGTATTTCCATGTTTTAAACATCTTTCCACTGCAGGCTGCAGAGGTTCAGTATAATGACATGAGAGTTGAAGAAAGATGGAGAAGAACAGGAACCTTCATGATTTTAAAAGCTAGTTTTTGATTGCAGGTAGAAGCAGCGTTCACATGATTGAGCTGAAGTACTTTATTTTCTTTGCTGCTCGTTCCACACAATAGGAGACAGCTTCACCATTACTGACGGCTCTATTTGAGAGCTATCCTCAGAACCAGTATCACAGGCAAAAAGCACAGTCCAGCCTTGACAACTTCAGAAAAATACAGGAGCCCTCCAGTGGCCAGAACTGCTTTAAACCCTGACACAGTTGCTGCTCCCTCGGTTTATCTCCCCCCTACAGAACTTTAATGGAAAGATGCACTATTTTTATCCATTTTGACACTGTTGATGGATGGAGTCCCTGGCAGGAGTCGAAAGGCTGCTATTTTCTTGGGACTTCTCTTTGGCTTTAAAACTCTCTTGTCCTGCTTTTAAATAACCCAAATCTTTTTACTAACTGTGCATGCTGGAATGTATTGCTTTAGCTGGGTTTTTGGCAAATGAGAAAAGTAAATTATTCTCTGATTGTTTCAATAAAAAAGAAGTAAATGACACTGACAGAAAGCTTGAGTATGTTTAGCAGAATTTTAAGTTCGCAAACTAAATATTGCACGAGGCTAACATGTACTTTCATGCTCACCAAACTACCCTCTGGTGACTCAGAATTTACTGTGTACTCTCTTTTTCATGATACAAATTCAATTCTGCTTCCACTGAAATGCAAAGAATGCTTTTATTCCATACGTTAAGGGAACAGGTCTATAAAGACGACGGAACACTTCACAGTGTACAAAAAGACCTCTGTGGTACTCAGGGGTCATCATCCCACTGACCTTTAATAACACATAACCATTACCTTGAGGAGGATTAATGGTCTCTTTTGACATTCTTTTGCACGTTGAATTGTGCTTTCCTCTGCGATCCCCTCAGTTATTTCACCAGGTTACTTATGAAGCAAGGCCCTACCCTTTACAAGACTACACTCGCTGAGACAACACACCCATAGCATGGAAATGAAAAGAATCAAGCTTCATCAGATCTTATCAAGACACAGTATAATCTCAGGCATGATGAAATGAATGGGGAACTGTCACTTATTTCAATAAAAGTGAAATTGGTTCCCCTTTCTAGAGCTTCAAGGAAGAAAAAAACACCTGTACTAAGAGAAAGCAAATCTCATTCCTGCCAACCAGCTCTTTATTTAATGTTATTTTTGGCAGTTGCATGCCTAATAACGAGGGATATAATTGCTGCCCCGGATTTTGGTATGACAGTGACCAAACTCTAAAATTCCTGCATTTCTTTTACAAAGACATGAAAATCAAAGGCAAGGTGTCATATTTTAGACAACCTTCAACTGGATTTACTTATATATTTTTTTCTATAGGAAAAACAGAAGGTAATGTTATGTTATTTTTACCACATTTTGTTGCTGTATTAAAAAAAAAAACACCCCACAAATACATTATGGATTATATAAGTAAGAATATCTGTATTCTTACCAGAACCATATCTGGGTGGTTAACTCTTCCAGAGGAATTGACTTTGACAACTTCATATGTGACTGTAAAGATACAATTATGCCTTTGCACCTAACTGTATATTCCAGCTGCAGTATCACAGCTGTCTGTGATACCCTTCGATGTCTTCAGCAGACTTTGGGCCAGAGTCTCAGCTGATGCTGACTTTTCACTGCTTTACTAAGCTGTAGACCAGAACTGACGTCTCCTGTTTAACAGGAGATGAAGAATAACATACTGTTCCCTAGATAAATATCAGACTGGATCAAATTCTATTCCTGGTTATGCTACTTTGACTCTGCTGAGCTCAGATGGGTTTATATTCACCATGTACGCTTAGTGTCAAATTCCACCCAGCTAAGAGTTACCCTAACAATTCAACAGAGGCTTTGAACTTGCAGTCTTGCGTGAGCCTTATTTGACAGTCTGTTTTCTGTTACCCAGCTGCTCCAGTAATTGTCTGAGAGGGGCAAGGTAAATGATTTAAATGACAGACTTTATTTCACCTACATACAGTCACCAAAAGGAGTTAATGCCAGTATTTTGAAAGATTTTTAGTAATTACAGTTGCTAAGTAAATACATTTAAACCCCAGAAAACGATTTCCATGCTTTTGATACAAACATCATTTATCAGTTTCTTTTAGCTGAGAAAGACTAATGGATCACTTCCATTCTCCTCTCTTCAAATCTTAATTCAGCCTCATGAAAATCACTGATTTTACACTAAGGCTGAATTGCTCTTTCATAATTTGAGACTGCAGAAGAAGGCTAGAGAGATATAAAAGGTTTTTTTTCCTCACAATAATCCACATCTTCTGCCCTCTGTTTCTTGTTAATTAGAATTTTATGAGATACTAATTTGTTATTCTTGGTCCATATTACACATCGATATAACTACAAAGACTTGGAAGAATTGTCCCTGCTATAAGAGGACTGACTTAACTATTTTTAATCTTCGAAATAGTTTTGAAGTCCTCATTTCACAAAACCAAGGAAATATTATTTCTATTTCAACAATATATCTTTTAGCTCTGCAGAAGAATATGGCTGTATTATAAATAAACTATAGCTCTTTTCTACTTTATAGCATGCAAAGATTAGCTTTTTCCAGAGATTACTTGCCACAAAGTAAATATACTGGTGCCCTGCTGATAAGCCCATTCTTTCTTTACAACTGCAAATAAAGCCTGTTCCCCCCTCTAGATACCTTTGACAAGCTCTTGAAAATATGCTTCACACAGACACGGCCAGTGAGTCACTTACAGTATAGCTACATTCGAAACGTCTGTACTTTTAAAAGTATTCCCAAAACCTCAGATAATCTCCGCTCTTCACAGCTTGTAGGCTAGGAATAAAAATCTGACGGAGGGTTAACAAACCCGGCCAGCTGTCGCCCAACAACGGGAAGTGAGGTTCAAAGGTGTGTGGCCCTTCCCAAAAGAGCCTTTTCCAACAGTTTCCAACATTTTAAATGAAACATCTCTGCGGATCACAACTAGTGCTACGAATCGCTAGTCTGTAACCCTGGGTAATGGCTGGTTCTTCTCCGGAGTTACGGACTCCAGCACAGACCTGAGGAATTCTCTTCCATTGCCCCAGGTGCAATTGGGAAAGAGACAGACAAAGTTTGCCAAGAGTCCAAGAAATGCCAAGACAACAAGTACTGCAGGTGGCTCTTGACAGCAATTCAGCAGGGGCATCTCTGTTTTATACAGGACCAGATCTGCTACGTCTAGAATTTGTCAGTAGACAATAGATATATTCTGAAAGAAAAGCAGGATATATCTTTTTAAAGGTGCAATAAGAAATAATTTTATTTCATTTAATCAAGGGCTGCAAAAGCATTAAGCTTATTGTTTCTACCGCTGCTGATGTAGGGGGTCTCCAGTCTTCTAGGACCTGGGCCTTACGTATTATTTGAGTTCATTAACTGGTGTATTCTATGTTATGAACTCTGAACTCACGCATTGAAAAGGCCAGGTGGAATACTGACCGAGGGCTGCTACCTGCGGACACTGAGAGTTTCCATACATGGTAAAAATCACTCTGCAACCATCGCTGCTGCAGAATAATTTCCGAGATATGATCTATGTCGTTCAGAATAACTTTAACTGGAACTCATATAGAAATAGAGACGTGAATGTAAGGGTGGCAGCAAAAGCAACAGATCAGCGATTCTGACAATGGTAAAGCACACGCTTGAAGATAAAGAGACTGATCTTCTCTCACTCTCAATTCCCCTATAACTAGCTCCACCACACAGTGCCTAAAAGCCTGAAGTGTCTGTTGCGACGCTCGTGGGCTGGAAGGATCTTGTGATTTTGGCTTGGAAAATGAGCAAGTCATAGGTTCGCTGCATATTTTAGTGGCCAGCGTGGGGCTTTTTCCCTAAGGGAGTAGTCTAAAACGCAGTTCCCGTGTGAGGCATTGAGCTGACTGGATAATCTAAATTCCTAGCAATGGCAGCAAGTGAACCAAAGGGACTGCTGAAGTTACACGGCCCATGGATAGCCTGTGATCGGGCTGACCATCCTGGGCAAGCCTGTACCATTCTGCAAAAGAAAAGTTTGGCTTTCGGGGGCTGCTCTCAACCATGACTCCTGGATTCCTTCCGTCTGATGGCTCTCAGGAGTACAAAACTGATGGAGCTCTGATATATGAAGGTGTGAGCAGAGCCAGCAGTTTAGCCATCCTAGATATGGGAGTCTTCATTTAAAAGGCAGCCATTAAACACATCTGCCAATGACATCAGCCACCCCTGAGGTTTCTCAGTACCTCCGCAAATGTGATTTTTGGTTTCCAGTTCTTTGAGTAGTGTCCATATGCTGTGAGGGAGAAGGAAGGTGTAAGTCAATGCAGTGATTTTTCACTTTTTTAACATGGAAAAGCATTGCATGCCAAGAAATGTCCTCTTTGTCTTTGCTCAGACAAGTTGCTAATGTCTGTATTGCAAGATTCAAGAGAGAAAATAATCTCCTTTATGTGTGCACACGTGGGAATGAAAAGGGCTAGCATAATGTAAATTTTGACGCTGTTGAAAGCACAGCCCTATGGGAATAACTTCCTACCACGCTCAGCTGCAATGAGGAAGCACTGCTTGAGAGAAGAAACAGGAGAATCTTTGTGAACGCTGCCTTTTCCTCTTCGTGCCTTTCGATATTTAGCGAGTCCTTCCCCACATGCTTATTGGTTGAGTTGGAGTGATCTGTTCTCCAAAGGGGTGGGAAAGGACAACTCTTTATTTTAAACATATGGTGAAAACGCTGAATATAACATTGGGAATTTGCAGCTGGGAACCGGATAGCAAAAGGGATATGAATTTTAAACCCCCCTAACAATTCCATTGTAGCTCAAGAAGGGGAGGGGGGCAAGCAATCAGAGAAATCTTTGCAGATGGAATAGGTCAGGAAGATAGAGTGGATTTGCACAATCCGTTTATTTATTATTCCAAAATAAACTGAAAACAAGGCTCAGAAGTGCAAATCTGCAGCTGAGAAGCGGAAGGGTGGGCAATGGTTGAACAGAACATTTTTTAAAGATTAGTCACTTTAATATGCCCATATATATCTTAAAAAAATGGACCAGATTCTCAGTGGGTGTAAAAGACAGCAGTTCATAGAACTAAATTATTTATACTAGCAGAGAATCTAGCTAATGTTTCTACTCCTGGCAAACACCAAAGTATAAAAAATTCACAAAAACACACACATAGAGCAGCGAAGTGGGGAAGAGCAGACTTGCAAAAAATGCTTCTCTTACTGCTAAAAATACATTTTATGTTTTCTTTTTAGTTTAAAAAGATTTTGCTCTAGAGGTCTACTTTCCCCAAGCTGTGCAGCTAATTTTAGTAGCTCCCACATGTCACAGTACTAAACATTTATGCCAGTCTGCCCATTCTTAATAGGGGGTACTTTTTTGTTTGTTTTCAAAGCAGTCACCAAGGTGAAATCTCTCCGGCCATATTCAGCAGCATTGAGAAAAGAAAAACAACTCTGATATTCGTATATATACTGGGTTCAACTTTTGGAGAGTAACCAACTTAGCCAACTCCTATTAAGGATGTCTCTGTGTGTACTTAATGTGTATTTTCCACTGCAAAGTGGAGACACCCTCACAGTAACCCCAGCTACGCTCGTCTGTCCCGTGTTGGGATGTCATATGTCCTTCTGTGGTGGTTTTGGTCTTTTCTCTGTTTTGTGACCTCCCCCTTCTTGAAATGTGCTGTTATAAATTATCATAATGAGAAAAAAGACCTATGTCTAGGTTGCACTAAATGCAAAAAATTAAAATACAACCCCCCCAGATAGCCATTATCTCTTTCATTTTCTCTATCAGCGGCCATGTCAAATAATTCAGAGGAAGGGTTGAAGTTCAAACTGGCAAGCCATCATTAACGCCGAGCTGCGCTGAGGCCCTGTAGAAGGGGTAAGATGTTCTTTTAAAATGCTTTGGCATGCCAGGAAGCTTCTAGACATTTTACAAACCAGATGCCGTAACTTCAGCTTAGAACAGATGACTTTCTTAGCAACTGAAAGGAGGACAAACCAAGGGAGGCTAATATTTTCGTGCACAGGAGAAAGGGTAGCAATTTCCTTCGCATCACAGGACACGGTGTTCCAGAGAGAAAGCCTGAAATATCTGAGGCAACAACTGCTGCGACGGTTGATGCTGCTGTGACACTGCGACGGTGCGCGGGGTGAACCCTGCCCCAGCTCTGCCATCCAGAACCCTGCTCCCTTCTGCTGATCATTCTGCGACCTGCTGCGGGCTCAGTATGTGGTGTGCGTATTAGACTACAATTAAAACTAAGAGGCGGTGTCATATTTTGTTAAAAGTATAAGGATTCAACTTGGAATGTTTTCCAGCAACTGCTTTTTCTTTCTTCTTCTGGGAAAATGAACATTGAGAGGCATAACTGGTGGGTAATGTCTTGGCATATTCACATTCCTACTTTTAACTTTCCTGTTTAAAGATAGCTATATACGTGAAACTCTCAATACAGTTCATTTATCTAGGACTTTCTCTGACTTATTTAGCAACAAATAGTTGCAACAGCTGATAGTTTGCTTTAAACACAATTAACCAATCTGTTCTGGTATGATTTTTTTTCTCTTCTATTTTTGGCATAAGTCCATAATTTTCCTCGGCATTTTTTAGAAAGAACTTTAAAAGGTAAAGCAGACATGTTATGCTTCGTACACACAAGCTGTGACTAAAGTCTGACCTCCTGTTCTTTTTTTTGTATAGAGGAAAAGAATTTTTACATCATTGTAAAGGACAATTAACATTTTGCAGTGGTATGAAGCATTCTTTTTACAGGCCCTGGAACTTTTGCACCAGTATCTACCAAATAAAGCATCACATGTGACATAATGACTCAAATTCACTTCTCATTTACAGTCATGCAACAATCAACCCAAATCCTTCTCAAATATAAGGAATTAAACAAAATTTCAAAATAAATCTACTCTTAAATAAAGATGTGAGATTATGTACCCGCTTGAAAATCTGCATTATAACCTCAGAGAAAGAATTCTTCTAAATAACTCTTACATGGTATTTGGACAGCTGTTTAATAACAACATAAAAATCCTTCTAGCTGAGTTATATTATAGTTTCTACTCGTGCTTCCAGCTGGCTGATGCCTGGTCTAAGGGGAATTGAGACGAGAGCCAAAGATAAACATTGCTCTGTGCAAGAATCAGAAAAAAGAAAGGCTGAGCGCCAGATCATCCCCTCTGCTTTTAGGTGCCTTGGGGTGGAATTCGCACAAAGACTGACCAGAATTGGCCTGGAATTCTATAAAGAAATGTAGACGCAGATGTCGTACTTCTATGACATGGTCCAAGCCCACTGCAATTTCTTCATGACTCTTAGGTCTTACATGCTGATGGATGGCCAACCTCCCTTTGGGGATGAGGTCCTTCATCAGAAGGATTTTGACCTCTCTGTGGAAAACCCAGCTATGCAAGCTTGCCAGGCCGCCACAAGTGAAAACTGACTTTGACCTCCTCGTAGGAAACCTGGACCCTGAGTCTATAATAGGAAAATCTTGTGATATATAGAAGTTCATTCATATTTAGATATACATGAAGGAAAAAAACATAACATCATAGGGCTGGGTTAAACTATCTGAAAAGGAAAGTTCGATTCATACAGCTTGTTGGAAAAACAGCATTGGAAGCATGTTTTATTTGAATATGCAGATCTACTGAAGTCAAAACTTTGTAAAAACACATGGATTTAATCTTTTTGTTTCAGAAGAAAGCAGAAAAAATGTTAAAACGTATGTCATTATAAGAACAAAACATTTTAATGTTCAAAATACTAAACATTTTTTCTTCATGAAGAATTCTGAAATGCTAGCATTTTGTTCCCCTCTCTAATGTAGCCAGACTTCAAATTTTCTAAATCTTCCGCTAAAAGAAACTCTGTCCTTGCGCAGTTCCAAAACTTAGGTTGCCAGTTCCTTAAGTGTTTTACAGTCTATGTCCTGCAACTATAATGGAGGAGAAACAAGTTGACTGTAAGAATGCCTCATGCCCTATTTCTTGGCCCAGTCTTGCAGCATAGAATGGCTTTCATTTCTAGTAATAGTGCTACCAGATGACAGAATTGAATATCAGTTCAATCCCTCACCTTCTTTTATACATAATTCTTGCAATACTGAGGATGCACAGAGACAATGAACAGAAGCAGCACCGGGCAAAACCTTTATTTGACTCAACTAGACTATGCTTATGTTTTAATGACATGTGTTAGCAGTAATGGTATATTAAACCTCAAAATTCTTTTGTCCTAACCATGAATAAGGGTTTGTGTAGAGATTAAGGATGTCTAGCAGCTGGTATCTCAGTACAGCAGCTCTGTACATGAAACTTTTCTTTCCCCTTTGCTCACCATACTGATTTATTCAGAATTCTGTCTGAACGCATTTGCCTGATGTTGAGTCTCTGCGTGATGCCTTCATCTTTAATGAATGTTCTACAGAATCTGCTTTCCTGTCTTGTCATGGTGTAGAAAGGGGGTTCCGATAAAATGAGAAAACATGTCAAATAAGCATTTAATTTAAATCAGGTGTGATTTTATATGCTTCACACAGAAAGTTTCTCATTGATTTGAATATGTGTCAGATCAGGCCTTTTAAATGTTTTGCTTCAGAAGCCACGTACCTGAGTATGAGTCACTTAATGTACTGCATGAACGGCAATGGCGCTTCTCAGAAATAGTCGCCCCAGGAATCGGTCTAGGTGAATTCATGCTATGCAATGCATACTTCTCATAACTGACTGTATGCCTACGTTGCCAGTTTAGTGTTTTGTGTAGAATTATTTCTGTTCATTTGTAGGCAAATTCTAACTAATATTTTGCAGGAGCAATTATTAGATTCATCACAGTTTAGAAAAAAGTCATAGTTCCTTCTCTAATTTTTTGTTCCTTCAAATTTTTTTTTACTGTTAATGGAAGAATTTTACAACCTACTCAATTGCTCCCATGAGCAATTTTTACCTAACTAAACGGTTTCTAAGTATCTACATTACGAAGTCCTTTTTTGCATATTTGCTTCAAGGGAGTGTAGATTAGTTTTAGTGCCAAAAAAGGGTAACAGAACTGAAAGCACAATGCACCCACAGGGATGGCACATTGATCTCAGGATATTAATGCGTGCCTAAATTTTACAATACATGTCATGTTTTTTAGGAAAGACACTAAGAAATAGTCCAAGTTGGGATGCAGCCAAAACACGCATCTCTATCGAGTGGTCAGGTGGTCATTTAGATATAGGCACAGGACAATTTACTACAACTGCAAAAGTTACTCCTGAATTTAGTTCATTCTATTACTATACAAGGCCCTAGAGAGTAGCTATATGATTACTTTATCATAATTCATTTTACCTTGGTAGCAAAAAAACAATCAGTGAAACACCACCTTGCAAGGTAAAGAAATTAAAACTTGATTTCATTTCCTTCATGAAGACAAATTATTCTCATGGTTTTTCTGTGAAGTAGGCTCTGTGAGTATCCTTGGTTTGCACAGATCTCTGTCACCCTGCAGCATAATTCCCTGCTGTTATGCAAATGATGTTAAATATGTGAAGCCCTATCTAATGCTTTTCTACTTTTAGAACACCTACTTCCTACACTTATCTGCACCTGAAGAAACACACTTCTTTCTCCTACATACACAATAAAAGAAAATGGAAGTTAGGTGCTAGATATAAAATGATACCATAAGTATTTAAAATCAAACTGATGACAACTGCTACCTTCCTCACCCAGAAGAAAACATAACTTATTGCAGGAATCACTGGGCAAAATTCTACGCCGAGTTAAGCAAGACATCAGTTTAGAATATCAAAGTGATCTCTTCTGCCCTTAAGATCTGTAACTCTATCTAAACCCTCAATTTTCTGCTCACACTCCACACTTTTAATAATGCTAGCTGAGGTAGCATGTCACATGAGACCCAATGGTTCAAAGGAAGACGACTATAACTGTGGTAGTTTTACAGGAAATATAGGGGGGAAAAAAACCCCAAACAGTATTGGTCTGCCTAGCCACTAGCTTCCAGCGCATTTTTATGAGATGAATCTTGTTTTGTGTTTTCCCATGGGTTAAGGTGGCATCTTTCTGAGTAGTGTATATACAACTAAGAAATATTAATGATGCCATTTAAGAGAAAACCACTGTTGGGCCTGGACTGCTCGTGATGTTTGCTGGGGAGCAGGGTGTGGTGTTCAGATGATGGAGGACTTAATAAATGAAGTATCAGGATAGAGGCATGAATTGAACCAACCCAGCTAATGAAAAAAGAATAGTTTCTGAAGTTAATAAGAATAACAGATACCATGTGAGTTGACTTCTATGGTCATTCAATGAAGTTTCAGTACCCTATGTAGGAGAGAAAGATTCTTCCATCATCATGACATAATTAGATGGTTAATCCAGAAGGTCTTGGATTAACACAACAGCTTAACATCACAGGTCACAAAATGATCCCCAAAACCTTGTAACCCATTTATATTTTCATGTCTCAACACCAGAAGCAGAAAGAGAACACTAAAGGCTGATGTTCTGAAATAATTTCTGTGCAATTATGTGAAACAAAGACTGTGTAAGAGAATAGTACAGCAGCTTAGAGGGGGGGAAGATTTAAACTAGAATGATACTGAAGAAACCTTAGAAAGAGTAGATGATTTAAAATATACTTGTCTTTTTATAACACTGAAGAATATATCAAGACAAAATGGGTTCAGGAAAATTCACACTGTAGCAAGAGAACTTCCAACATTGTTAAAATTATTCTCACACAATAGTTCAGAAGGACAGATAAGCACAAATTAGCTTTTGGTGCCATAAAACAGCAAATTAAGGCAAAGGAGCAGAAAGAAAATCTGCAGTTTACTAAGGGCCTCCAAGGAAAATATTTTAACACAATGACAGAAATTCAGACCTGTTGGTACCTTAAATTAAGATATCATAAATAGAGAATTACTCAAAATAACCAAGCAGATAGTTTCAAATCCTAGTCTCTACCCTATAGCAAAAAAATCTTTTGCCTGTTTGTCAGAGGCCTTTTAGGAGCCAAATTTAGTCAGAACTGTCTGGGTGCTGCAGAATTTATGAAGGGCCAAAGTGTCCAAAGCGTAGCCAAATAGGTGGGATAACCAAGGCAATACACTACGGGCAGAGTATCAGTAGGCCTTCCGTGAAACTTCAAGTGCATCTTGAAACACCATAAACTTTCTTTTTGACAGAAACATATGTCCAGAAACGTCATTCATCCTGCACAGTTCTTTATGCCTCTAATGGTTGGTGCAGAGAGCCAAAGATGTTGCAGCACAGTGTCTTGGTTTTGGTATTTTTATTTTAAGGTTCGCACTGAAGAGCTAGGCAGATACCCAACGGACATAAAAAGTAGAGAAAATAGAGCAGGAAAGTTCTTTCATGTTATTTGTAAGAGAGTGTTTGCAGATCCCAGACATGCATAGAGGAATACTCTCAAAACTAATTTGTGAGTTTGTTATTGGACTTTAAAAAGGATTACTTCTACTGAGATACATTACAGCTAGTTGAGCCTGTAACAAAAGTAACGACTGCAGAACAACAAGAAGGACAAACTACAAATAAAAGAAAGATTTAGATGGAAAGAATTCTACCAGTCAACCTTTCTCTTTTTGCCACCCAGAATACGCTGTGCTACAGACCAAAACTGTGGTTCTATGTGCAAAGTCCTTTGTATCTAGAATACTATTTAGGCCTTAAAAAGGGAGGCAAGAGAGTGAGCCTTTTTAGTTGTAAGCAGTAGACACAGTTATAAAATACGCAGAGACAAACTGACCCTCAAATACAAGATATGTTTTATCACAGTGACAGAAACCTAGGGAAGAATATCTGGCATGTATCAGTAAACATAAGAAGCAACAGGGTAGCTGAAATAAGATTGTTACTGAGATCATATATAAGAGCCATTGTAGATTTTACAGTGAGCGTCCTACACGACTTTGGCATAAGCAGCATCGAGTACACATAAATTTTGGATTTACAGGAGGCCAAATAAACAACCAAGGCAGTGTAAAAAGATGAGGATGATTGTATTATCTTCTTTCTTTGATAACAGCAGCAAATAAACCCGACAACGTTAAAGATGACATAGCAGTAACAAAATAAGAAAGCAAACAGAATAAAAACCTTTCTTAGCGAAGAAAGGCAAAAAAACTACCCACAGATTTGTTTTTGGATTATAGAGGGAAGATGAAGGACAAACCTAATTTGTTTGCTCTGCAGTTCATAAACAAATTTGCAAGTGTCTGCTAATTCATATAAGCTGGGCAGCTGAATACAGTGCACCTGAAACATTATGCAACAGAGATCTATACTTCTCCTTTCTTTTGATTTAGCCCTTTGGCAGAAGCTCTCCTGTGCTTAAAAGCATCTGCAGAGCGCACAAACACACCTGGTGTTCCAGCCACACAGGTCTGTTCCGAGCGATTTTCCACTCTAGTTTTCTAGTCTCAGCACGCCAGTTTCTGTTTCAGAATCTTTGTTCTCATAACATAGAAAAATAGGCAGGAGGAACCAAGTTTCACAAGTCACAACCCATCTTCTGCTGATATCTGTGCAGAGAGGAGTTCTGAAGGAGCACAACAGCCGCCTGGCCCAAAAGCCATTGGTGGATGTTTTGATGCACCATCAAAATTGTCCCTCTCCTCCTGTTTTTTAAAGCATAATTCATCTTTTTTTCTCAGCGTGTTTTTTGCTATGCTGGTGCAAAAGAAAGCACAAAGAACATTATTATGATGAGCATTTTGCTGACAAATAGTTCCCAAACAAGTGAAGTACTGTAATGACAGACTCTTCAGATGACGAAGTGAGAAACCAGAAAACTACTTGTAAGGCAGCCCAATTCAGAAAGCTCGTTTGTTCACCTGCAAATCCTTTGGCACATGTAGTTATGAACTGGTGGGGGAAAATGAATCAGTCTCACAAGGAACTGTAGCAATTGGCTGAAGACCGAGAGAAAAATGTACCTACAGGATAACAACGTAGACTGAGAGTCTTGTGGTTCTCCAACTTTTGTGTAAGTAACAACCGTGGAACTGTTTGTTTTGTCAGGGACCGTGACTGGCCAGGAACTCACGTTTATTGAAAAGGGGACATTGCAATTCCTCCATAATTTCCTCCCTGCACTCAGGGTTGCTTATAGCATCATCATCATCTTTTTCTTCAGCTGATACCTGTGGAAAATGCAATCCTGATTTTTGGCCTACGGTTTTATTGCTATTTCACTCCAAATAAAACTCAGCAGTCAAAACATGACACTTTCCTGGTAATTTTCAGACCCAAAACAGGCAGCAAAAATTTTTTAATAGTACAATTTTTTTCTGTTTGCAGTTTATTCATCAAATGTTTCTGGGATCAAGGCAGCAGCTTCATATTTTTAATAAACACGTTGTGCTAAAGAACAAGAATATCTGTGAAAGTGGAGAAGTGCAAAAGAAGAAAACAACCCAACCCTCTGAAGAGACTGATACTGAAGTATTCATGGGGAAATAAGGAATGGAAGCTTCTTGGATGCAATTCAAGAGAAATATGGTGCCTGGATAGTATTCTGAAATTTCTTGTTCTGCTACAGTAATATATACAGAGCTATTCTTTTTGAATGGCAGCAGGGATAGAATCAATAAAATTATATAGAAATTAGAAAGATTCCATAACCCTGTAACATTTTTTAGAGCATGCTCTTTTTCTGTAGAAGTCACAAACCACCGTACAGATATTAGCACAGAATAATTTACCTGGTACGGAATTCCCTAGGACTTCTCTGAAGCTGTTTATCTGATAGGACCTCAAATTCCACATTTTACAAACTCTGGAGAATGGCAGAAACACGATGCAGTCGGTGTGCCAACTCCTGCTGCTCTTGCAAAGTAATTTCTTGGCATACCACCAACTGGTGTTCCTTCCCAAAGCCTGCTCCCTTCTGCTGTGATTATCTACTTTGATCATCATGATAGATTTATCCTGAAAATGGATCGAGTGCTGCTTTTTTATGTCTGTTTCAGGTCAACATCTAAATGTTTGGTCTGTATTTAATGCAGCTAGAATGATTTCAACTCTGCTTTGTACGACAATGCTATTCTACAGAGATCTGCGAGAAGGACAAAAGGAAAGCACCTCTGACCAAAATTCACAGAGAATTTGAGAGTCTGGGATTGGAGAAATGAATTTGGGAGTGACTAGGGGCACTGTGTCTTTAAGAATGATCTTTCAATGCGTAAACAGCAGTAGGCTTCGTTCTGTTCAGAACACAGAAAGGAATTCAGGTTAAAACTGAAATAAAGTGCTTGAGCTTAGTAAAATTTGCAAAATCAGTCAAACTCTTTTGCTTGCTAAAAAGCATCTACATATTTCCGTGGTCTTTAAAAGCTATTTTTGCAGCATTTCAAACAACATGAGAGTAATACAGTTGATTTTAAAATTTCAAAAGCAAACCTGCCTGTAAGCTTGGCTCTGTCACACCATTCCTTGCTGCTCTTGAAGGGAGCCGCACCAGGAGTTGTATTTACGCAAGTTACTACCAAATGACCAAATCACACTGAATAAACAAAATAGGAATGCAAAGAAACGCGTGGAACAGTAACCGAGCTTCACAATTCTAGTCTCCGCTAAAAAGTGAATAAATTTGTATTTTAAGGAGCTGGGTTCTGTTTTTTGAACTTTGGGATTTGAAGACATTATACTACCGGACTAAAAATCCCATGAGGCCAGTGAGGGTCAGCACCTGGCTGCAGGAAGGAAAGATACAGGTGAATGCAGGGCTTGACGCTTCACTTCAGCAAAGGACTGAAAAGTTCGTTTTTTATTAACCAACAGAGTCATTTAAAACATTTTGCTCCCAGGTATTTAAATCGAAGGCCATTTTTTAAACAAACGAACAGCTGAACAAGATTGTTTAATGAAATATGAAAATGAAGCATCTTGGTCTAAAAAAATGTGCCTTCGGTGTACTCTCCAAGCCCAGGTCCAGAAGCACACATGGCCTCCCAGGGCCACGCTGAGGCAAGGCTGGGCACACAGGTTTCGTCTCTTGCCAGTCTACACACAATTTAGTTTCCGTGGGAAGGAACCTGAGCCTCCAGGGCTGAAGACAGCCATGGTATGGCTCTAGTTACGTCCTCAGGGTGGGGAGTAAAGCAAGCACAACCCTGGGTAAAAATACTGCAGTACTCCTGCCTGACGGTTTAGACATACCAGCTTATCACAGATGCCTATGTTTTAAACACATGAAAAGATATAAAACACCCCACAAATATAGTTAATGTGGAGGAGACGGTTTTACATGTCTTAATTGGAGTAGCATTTCGACACTGTGACAAAGCTGAGGTCTCCTACATAATGTCCTCCTTTTTTCTGATGGAGTTTTATTGCTTTAGAGGAGTTGGACTTGTTATGAATTTTGCTATTTCATATTGTGTTTTATCATTCAAAGCACTCTAGTATTCTGGTCACCTTTATTTAGCAAACATCCTCTCAATACTCTAGCAGAGACCTCACTGGCTCTGTTCTCTCAGTGCTATTATTCTCAGCACTGCTTAAACAAATGCTTTGTATTCTTTATCCTAACTTCTCTATTTATTAATTTAAGCCGAAAACTATTTAGGAGTTAAAAATCAGAATCTATTAGTTTTCATTTTCTTTGAGTTGCATTCTGCTTTTGAAAAATCTGAAGGTCTACTTTGACTGAAGGTATTCTGCCTTCATCAGACAGAATAAGTTTACGTAGAACAGAAGGTGCTTGAAATGGGACATCTTTGACTCCTCTAGAAATCGGCAGTTAATAATGACTTTCATGAAAGGTTTGTCAAATTCAAGGTGGTACTTTTTAAACTTTGTTGTTCCTGTGAATCTTCTAGAATCACAGAAAACCTAGCTGTCAAAAAGCCACACATCATCTCTTTCCATCTACTTAGGCCCTTCAAATTCAGGAGAAAAAAATAATAGAAACATTTATCACTCTTGTGGTCAGAACTGTTTCCTTTCATACTACTAACACATCATAGTTTTTCCTCTTTAAGTCAAGAAACGATAGTGGGTAATAACCAACACTTCTCAATTATTTATACCAAATAGTAACCTATTACTATAATTTAAGGAGAAAGTTTAATTTATCTTGTTTCATTACTGGCTCCTGAATAATCTTGTCTTACAATGCTAATATGGTAGCTATAACTAATTCCCTTGATATCAATAGAGAATTTTACCTGTGACTAGGTATTAGGATCAGGATTTCACTTAATGTTTTAAATCCAAGTCTAAACACGGAAAAGAAAAATGTGCAGAGCAAAACTGATTCTAGCCAGGTTGCATTCACTGTATCCTGGTGCATGTTTATACTGGATTTAAAGCTGAAGCATTGACAAAACAGGATGAAAGTAGCCCATGCCGATGTAGTGGAGAAAAAATAAATTTCTGATGTCTGTAGTTCAGGAAAGACCTAACAGCTGTCAGTGTGAATTTTTTTTGTCATTTATAAAATAATTAAAGATTGGTTTCTGTGGTGGGAAGCAAAAAAAAAAAAAGGTTTCAGTCTAAAAAAGCTCTAATTCATATTTATGTGGGGAGAGGAAGCAGAGGAGAAGGTTCTTTTTTTCCCTATGCCCTCAGGAGTAACAGTTTCTGGTCTGTCCTTGTGTGTGTACTTACCTTCAAATCTCTACTTCCTCTCTTCATTCAAATTCTGAAGAGTTAGATGTTTTTCTTTTTGAAAGACAACCCCCATGTTTGTGAAGGAAAGCTTTTAGGCACAGAGCACTAGAAAGGAGTCCTTAAGTCTGCAACACGACTCAGAGAAGAGGTTTTTGTTTGTTCTCTAGGGATGGCTGCGTGGTCATGAGCCAGTCTCCTGCAGTCAGAGGAAACCATCCCCACAGAACAGGCAAAAACTTCTCTTTTAGCTCCTATAACAAACTTCTGACCTTCAGCAAAAAAGACCAAAGGCCATAAAACCTAAAATGTTCCTATGGAGACAGAAACCAGAGATCAAGGGCATTGCCCTTGTACCTACAACATCTCATGGTTATTTTAAGGATTTAGCTGGATTAAAGTAGTAAATTGAGCTGAAAAACCTGTTAGTTAACATTTTCTACTAAATATTCTCTAAATAACTATAATGGAGGGGAAAATTCATGTTTAAGAATGAGTTAGCTGGTCAACTTAAAGCTTGATCACAACTAGATTAAATGCACTCCATTCATCTACATGTACCTTAGTGCCAGAGCTTGTTGGAGCAATGAAACTTTTACCGAGTAAAGAGTTCCTTTACGGAGCTGTTTGCACCAACTGTTAGCACAAGCTATCCTTATCTGCTCAATTTATGAGCCCATTTGAAAAGCTCCTGCAAAACCCAGTGCATTCTCAATATTCAATTTGAAATGCTCATAACTCAGTCCAATGAAAACCAGTTTTCTCTAGAGAACTCAAAAGCCTTTCTTCTTAGTGAGAGTAATTTCCAAGCCATACTTCAAGTTTCAACTCCCAGTGGTTTTGGCTGTAAAAGTGTTTAAAAAAAGAAGACACTCTCTCTATAAATATAAATGCATACAAATTAAATACACATATATTTTACTTTGGTATAGAGAGTTTTTTATACCCCTCAGTTTCATCAGATTCAGGAACAGCTGAATTGCCCTCACTCAAGAATTTCCAGGCAAAATAAAAATACAATCAGTTTCACAAAGAGACAGAGTGGAATATTTGAGAATCAAAGGTGAAACTTCAGAAAGCAATTAAACCTGAGAGACAGAAATGGAAATCTTAATTCTAGTTGTTTGTCCTGCTTTTTCTGTGGTGTAACAGAAAGCTCTCCCCCTTCCAACACTTTTGGTCAGACACTATGTAAACACGTCAATGTTTAGAAGTTTATCCAAATTCATATAAGCCAAAAATACTCTTGCATAAATATCTGACAAATAGCATGTCATATTTACATTACGCTATATGCACGTGCAGCCTACAGAGTGCACATTAGCTAATCTGCAATCTACATCTAGCCTCAAGTATACAATATGGCATATATAATCCACACTGAAAATAGATGTTTTTGCTCTGTGCAGTCAGATGAAACTCTCTCTTGTTTCAGTTTTGCCTCCTGTGATCTTCCTTTTATTCAAGCAGTAATAATGAAACAGCAGCTTTATTTCCAATGTAGTTTTGTACACATAGTGCACACTTAAAACAGGAAGCAGAAAATAAATATTTACTTTTAAGTACTCCAAAAGATTGCCTTCCTCAGCAGAAGAGTTTCTATACTTATTTGAATATGTGCAATATATATAAATAGATCCATGCTTCCATATTTTACAGCATCTTTTCAGTTATATTTACATTTCAGATTTTGCTCAAACTTTGTTGTGTTCTTCTAGGTCACGGTAGTGTTTGCACTTAAATCTTTCCTAAGTCCTTCCTAGGTATGCTTTGTACTAGCTCATCAAACAGGAGCATGCTTTACTTGTGGGGGAAAAAAAAAAAAAGAAGCCAGACCTTTGACTTGGTACATGAACAGATCTTCCAGTTATTTGAGAAAGGCAACCACGACTGCAAATCAGGTACTTGGGCTGGAACTCAACCTCATCATGAAATATTCAGATGACTGATTTACTATGACACCTGAAATATGCTGTAAGCTGGGCTATTTTTATCTAGTTTTTTGTCCAAACTCGCCTGGCAAGCTTATGTATGAACTGAAGTAAGAGTGGTGCCCAAGGAACTGCAAAGTAGAAGTGAAGAAACTTGAGCAGATGAAGAACGACAAATAAACCTATGAAAAAGGATAATGGAAAAAAGAGAACAATAAAGGGTACGAGAGTAAGAGGGAATGAGGATCAGTGTGATACAAAAGAGAGGACAAATCTCGAGAGACTTGCAAAATCTCAGCAAGACTTCAAGAGGTAAATCTCTTTTGACTGGAAAGTAGGAACAACTGTGGTCCATGCAGAGCCATTGCCTTTCGCAGATAAAAACACTCCTTGTTAGGACCTCTTTTTTTTTACTTCATCTTTGCAAGCTGAGTGCATGTGTGAAGCTTGTAATCTATAGTACTCACCACTGAACGGCTTATTAATTACACATCCTAAACCGTTCAGCACGTAAAGAGGCACAGGACAGTGTTCTTACACATACCTCTCCCTGCAGATTGGCAGAAAGCGAGGAGGAAGCGATAGAAGTGGTTTAGTGCAGCGCAGATACGCAGGTCTCTAACAAAAAGCTGTTACTTCCCACCCCATCTTCCTCTGAGGGTTTAGAGAGACATTTTGATGGGCAGAGAATAAGGCTCAGAACAGAGTTAAGAATGACCCCTTTCTGCTAGCTTCTCTCACAGAACCGAGCCTCTGGCCTACTCCATACCCCAAAAGTGATAACAGCAAATCCATAAAATTCTGGCTGTGCAGTTGTTTGCAGCTCATGTTTTTTCTTGGCAAATATGGGGCTTTGTCATCTGCTTGCTGGAGAGAACCCCACAGATATTAATTTCACCTCAGTCTTTTCTAGGAATTAATTAATACTTCCATTTTACTTACTGACAGCAAAAAAGGAGGGTCACATTGAGGTCAGGATTGGAAAAATTACTGGCCTGAGCATATAAATGTTAATAATGGCCATCCAATGTGTCACAATTGGACCCTGATAGTCCCCTAATTCTTAATAAACAGTAATCCACATAAATATACCGAGAGTAATACACCTTTACATGCTAGGGTCAAAACAGCCCTTTGATCAACTGAAAATGAACGAATACGTGAAAGCGAGCGCTAATAATCATTTGCCAGCGACAGCCCCGGGTAACGGATGTGCAGATGGAACGAGAACTGCTATTTTGTCTGCCTTTGGGAGCAGGTCGCCGTGCAGTTGGGAACGGCTGCTGGGCCCCACTCACATGCGCCAACGTACAGCAGCCGATACATAAAATCGGGGGATTATTTACTGTTGTATGACAAGGTCCCTAGAAATCCTAAACTGAGCTCAAGACTCACCTGTACTAGTCACTCTGCGGGAAAACATGTATTAAGAAATAATTCTTCCTCAGTGACAATGTAAATATACGTGGCTAAGGGTGAGAGAAGAACAGAAACGTAATTGAAATCCAAATAAATCATCCAATTCCCTATAATTCAACAGTTCAGCCACAAATACAATTCAAGCCTCCATATAGGGACTGATTTCCCTATATTCTAAATCAACATAAAGCTGTTTCTCACTTATTATTTGTTTCTATAGCAAACTTTCAGTTCTTTCTTATGTTACACTCTGTCGACAGAATACCAAATGCTTTCATGTCTTACACTTCTGCGGTTTGCCTCCTTTCATTTCCAAGGTGCACTTTTATTTGTTCGCTATCTAGTAATAATGGGTACATACACAGGCAGCCAATTGATTTTAAAAAACATGTTGCTTCATTTTTGGAAAGGTTAGAAAGCTCAACTCCATTGCTTATCTTATTGTAATAAGATCTGATGGGGAGGATCAGACCCCACGCAGATGATTCCTGGCATTTAGATACTGCATTAGAGTAGGAAGAAAAACAATTTTATTGTCTCTGAACATTTTGAAGATATACGGTTTTTTCCACTTATAGTGTGTACAGAAAGTTGCAAATCTCAAAAACTGTTGCAAGCTAAACTCTCATACGCTTCTTGAGTAATTTGAAAATTTTCCGTTTGAATTCAACCATTGTAAAACATAGCACTGCTTTCGTTAAAATTACCTATCATTTCAGCACTGGAACTTAGTCAAATGAAAAAAACCTCACCCTACATTGTCTTTCATACTGGAGATTGCAAACACTTTGTTCTGACAAAATCAAAATCTTCTGATTACAAAAACTTTTTTCCCTTTTCTTTCCACTCCCTTTCCCTGAGGTTTTAGTTTCAACAAATTCACATTTGATATCAAAAGATACCTAGAAAATTCTTAGCCGGTTCAAAACTAAGACCACACATGCTGGAGGCAAGGAGGCCCTGTGGCATCACTGGAGATGGTGGGTGCTATTTCCACACATGTTTTTGTCTGTGTGAAGTTCTCGGTACAGCAAAGGTGAAGATCTGGAGACAGGCATTTAGCCATATTGAAAGACCATGCATAAACAGATTAATATTTGCTAGTTCAGAACCCTTTGTGAGTATTGACTGGTCAGAGGTACACCCTTGCCTTTGTTCAGCTCCTGTGTATTTTTTAACATAAAGGCAGGCTTAGTCCTACATATATTAGTGAGTTATGCTTACTTTTGAGTCCTCTCTCTTACATGCAACATTATTCTCAGACAAGACCATGTATTCTATTTTAAAGAGTCTTCAAATGTTTTCTTGCTAGCTGAAAGGATACAAGCCACTCTTCCAATAAAATCAGCAAACACAAGTGCTAATAATGTTTTCTAATTAACACTGAGCCAGTGGTAACATGCCCAAGAAGTTTTTGATGAAGCCTCAAAATGAAACAAATCGATTAAAATATATTCCACAACCTCAAGCAAGACGGAGCGATAATGGCAAAATGCTATCTCTGTCAACAGCAACCAAATTAATTAAATACATTATTACATTACTTGTAGTGTTCTGTTAGCCAATCCAGTTTACTAGTTAAAAGGTGTTGGGAAGAACCCAACGCCGCACCTATTTTGCTCAAAGTGCATATTGAAAAGCCAATGATGTTGCAGTTCTAATTAAATTAAGCACGTATATGCGATATAGTTGTTGTAGCGCCATCCCCAAATCAAACAGTTGTGCCCCTGTGTCACTTCACAGAGATTCTGTAACACGGGTTCTCATCCTGCAATTAATTTTTGATGCATGGCCATGAAGTCCTCCTGTAGATTTCCTTGCTCTGCCAATTTAACATATCCCTCGCATTATTTCAGTGCTTTTGCATATAATAACGACTGCCACATGCAAACACTAGGTTAATGACTAAGTCATGATTTTACATCTGAAAACCAATGGCAAACGTTCAGGAGCTAAGCCCCAGAAAGTGTAATAAAGTGAAATAAAGTTTGGGACAATATTAGAAGGAACAGCTTGGATTATTTATTCTTATAACCTCGTACAGGGTCTGCGGTCACTGTGACATTTATGAAATATTAGCCTAAGCAAAACACATCACCACTCATATATGTTTGAGAAAAGTAATTTATCAGAAATACAATAAACCCCAGCTGGGAATAAGAAGGTCATTATAATTTGGAAGTTAAAATTTAGATTTTTAGCACAAGTAGAATTTATATTGGATCAAATTATTTTTGGTGTGAGTGAACATGAATCATTCACTTTGAATGGAGTTTTATCAATTTATATCAACAAATGATTTATGCCATTGGCATGAAGCCCTGATAGGTTTCAAAATTGCTCATATTTAAAAGTAAGTGTTGGAATATTCACTTCGGTCATCGTATCATTTTGGAACCTTGCAATGCGTCTTGGTCTCTTGGATTCAAAACCATGCAAGCAGCAACTGCATGCAGTAACATTTCTTTCAGACAGAAAAGTAGGCTAAAGACAGACTTTACTCAAAAATATACATCACAGCTGTAAAATCCTGCATTACAGCTGAAAACGAGTATTTCTTGAAGACCTAACTTTAGCACACCAATAAACAGAATTAGCGGTCATGTCTGTAATAGTATCAAAGGATTAATTTCCACCAGACTACACTTACCCTTTCTTACAGAAATAAAAAACTTTTGCAGTTAGACTGACAGCGTTTTACAGATACTAACTTTCTAGAAAAACATTTAAAACGTGTCAGGAACTTTCTGGTCTTTTCAGTTCTGCTTTTCTTTTATCGTTCTGATTATTTGTGAAGTTTTCGAATGTTTTCTATTTTAAAACTTGTTCAGAATATATTCAACCAGAATACATTACAATGCGCATGCAAACCAGTATAAAAATGTAATACAGACATGAAAACACTTTCTGTACACTACAGACAGTCGATTATGTATGATTCAGCTTCAGTTGAAAAGAAAAGGGATACTGTATGTGTGATGATGTCATGTTTCTTGCTAAAGCTAAGGCTTGCTGGTATTTTCACCTACAAATCACCAGGCGATGGTTGTGGGATTACATCAGCAATGCAGTCTCACACAGGGCAAGTTCACTCACATGCAATTTTTTTTTTTCCTTCCAGAGAAATACAATTGAAAAATACCACCAATGTGATTATTTTACGTAAAAATAAATGTGTCCAAGAGTGCAGCTGGACTTAAATACAGATGAAGGAGAAATGGATCTTCAGAACACCACAAGAGCTAGAGATATGGATTTAAGGCAAATGAAAAAAACAGAATAGAAGAGTGTGTTAAAACTAACAAGATCAAATAAAGCAATTGCTTCAGAGACACGAGCTTCTCTTCCCAAAAAATGTGCCAGAAAATTCTTCTCTCAAATACTGCTGTACACTATAGTTGATAAATAATCATTTTTTTAGATGGCAACTATTATATATACAGCTGAGCTGGAAAATTACCTGGGGTGATGCTTTCAAAGGCAGATTTTATCCACCTTGATTAAACTATTTTCAGACAAATTTCTGCTTTCATGCGTAACGGACTGGGCAGCAAAATTTTGAACCTTGATTTTACAGAGGTAACTCCTTTTTACTTACAAACCTGTGAAGCTTCTATGTCTACATCTAGGCAACGATGAAATGCTCAGGTGAGTGAGGGCTGCAGGTTTTTTCTTCCTTTTTTTTTTTTTTTTTAATAAAAGCAACCCTACACATACAGCAAGAATATCTTACAAATTTTATCTCATTTGAAACATAATACATGCATTTAAAAATAACCATAGATCCATCTGAACATACAGAAGTCCACGAAGAAATGGAAAAGTACCTTGACCTATTCTGGACAGGTCTCTCTTGAAAATGTTTTCAAAGATTGGTAAGCAAGCCTTACTTATCCAACAGTGTCACAGATGGAAACCAGCTTTGAGAATGGTATTTGCTAGCGTAACTCTTGTGAATTTTCCAAGTGGCATTATGTCTCTGCAACAAATACTGAACCAGACTGACCTTTCAAATCTTAGTTACTTGGAACGAATTACAGTATACAATTAGTCACAAATTACAGTAGGAACACAGGGCTTACTCCAGACTGATTTTGATGGCTTGTTAAAATCGATGGGTGAATGTGTCAAGTATTTTCTGCAATACTTGACAGTAAGATGAGATCTACACCACTGTAAGTGACATCCCTTTATATGCTCTTGAGTGTATTTCTCACTAAAGAGTACTTTCAGCTCTCAGTATAGCTAGTTGCCTGGTGTAAATCGGAGATGAGTTTCTCACTGACCCAATCATACTCCCTTAAATAGGCAGGCCATGGCTGAAAAAGCCTTCTCTTAGTTCACTTGTTAAGCAGAGATTAATGGAACTGACATTTGTGAGAGCAAAGATAAAGCTGAAAGTCACGAGAAACAGATCAAAACATGCATCAGCAAACCGTACCATGACAAACGTATTTTCTTCCATACTGCTTCATTCTCTGTCCAGAACTACAGATTTACATGAGATTTTGTCTATAACCTCATAAACATAGGGGAAGCAGGACCTCTAACAAATCCTTTAATTTTATGTGTTTGGAGTTGGGACTTTCTGCTGGAAGAGACAGGATAGGAGCAAGAGTTGTACAGAAAGAGCAATTAAATTTCTCAGAATGAGTTTTGAAACTCAAAACTGCTGTTAACTTGCAGATGACTGACAGCAAAGTAAGAAGAGAGAATTAGCATCATTTTCTTTAAAGAAAAATCACTGCATAGCCTAGTAAAATATTCTTTTAGTGTATTACTTTTCTTATTTTAAAAATAGGATTGACAAACGTAAGTAGTCTATAATGATAGAAATCAATCAACAGAAAAGATTGAAGTTCAAGTTTAGCAGAAAATGCAAATGCTATTTCTACCCTGAATACATTTTGAAATGTTTCCACTTGTTAGCAGAAGTGCTTGTTGCTGAATAAAACACAAAATTCATGGCCCCTGATACCAAGGAATGTATAATCTAAAGGCCAGCTCTTGTAAGCAGAATCCAAGCATTTTTTATAGGTTAAATATAAAACTGGTTTTGAGTTCAACAGAACTATTCACTCGCATAAAGCCGGCATACTATAGATGCTTTTAGAATGAATGCCTGTTCCCTCTGAAGTCAGCAGCAATATCACCACTGACGTCAGTGAAATTAGGTCTGGAACTTAAAAATTTCCCTGCAACATATGTACCTGCTCTTCTGCCATCTTGTAGATACCTAGCTTAAATATTACTGCACTTAAAAGAACACAGGAGCATTTAAAAACCCTCTTATCCTTGAATGGACAAAGTATTTTGTATCCTTTATGTTTATAAAATCACTGAACAGCAATGTTCCAAAAATTTAATAAATAATAAATTAGTTCTATTTTGTTAACATATTAGAGGAATTAATTAAAACAACCTAGGCTTTTAGAAATGCATCTGTATTTTGCATAATCTCCTTGGATGTGTTTTATCAAATTAATAAATGAACGTTTATGGTTTCCCTTCCCTTGTGCTTATCTGTAAAGTACAGCAGTGGGAAAGTGTAATTATCCTTAATAGCAGTACATGGAGAACAAGATACACAGAGAAGCTAAGTGTCTGCTAACACACTCTACGGCAGATGGATCAGAGTTCAGTCTTTCTGAGCTACAAACCAGCCAGAAATAAACCACTTCCAGACTGGGAATTATACAATTCCCCAGATTTGCATTGCTGGAGAGCACATAGTATCTGGAGCAGAACGCCAGGTTAATACAATCACTTATAGTAATCACAGCGTGGCCAAAAGCCCATGCTTTGGGGCTAAGCACAAAGCGGGTAAGCTCGGGTCTCTGCAGAAGACCACAAAAATACAGCCTAAGTTTACAGGAAGTCAGCGCAAATAACTGATCCAGGTCTCCCAGATCCCAAACTCATAGCGTAATTCTTAGAACAACCTTACTTACCAATAATTTCATAGAGTTTAAAGACTGACACCTCATTTGATTTTGGGTAGATAGAAGTGGTACTTACTGCACTTGGAACTTTTGCTTAGTGCCACTGAAGAAATTGGCATTAACCCATGCTATTAAAAAGTGTGATCCCGCAGGGAACACTTTGATCCTGGTATCTTTTTCTTTTAAATATTATTTATTTTTAATTGATGGCTTTTAAACGTTACAACAACCCGTGAAAAACATCTTTCATATTTTTAATATACTTAATACAAATATAAACTATTGTAGCTGTATCTTGAGACATCTGATCTCATGCACAGAGCTTCTAAGAACAATTTATTTGGCTTAATGAGGTCTCTACTGAGAAATAATCTGAGGAGCTCCTAATATACCATTTTACTAAATGGTCTTTTTTTTAATACTACAAGGAAAAACAAATCAGATTTCTATTTCCTTTGGCAAGCTTTGAGCATCTACCCTTTAATCATTCTTTTTTCTTGATCTCTTTATAGCTCACTCGCCCCCTATCGTGCAACGAAAACCTTTCATGTCCCAGAGCTGTACCATATCAGACACCGTATAATTCATACTACTAGGAAATTAATTCAGTGGGCAAACTGTACTGCAGTGCCATGTAAAAATAAAGAAAGTATCCAATCCATCTATTGCTAAAAATACTCTAAAAAGGCATAAATACAAATTGTGATAGAGTCTCAGCATTCATTTTTAGTTTACATGGCTCCCTTTGGTTATCTTAGTGATATGAATTAGATGCACATATGATTCAAGGACCGGATTTTATTCAGGAGCTAGATGTGCCCAGAAAGTTCTAAGCTATTCTTTATTGCAACTCCATATCCGCTCTTCAGATGGAGATAAAACAATGTTTCTGTTGGTGAAATGAGAATGTGGACTTCAGACATGGGTTGAAATATTACAAATTCTGAATGGACTTGGTCTGAGAATTTATTAGGAAACTTTCTATATAATGGATTCATCCAGCTTTCTCTTTGTTGTCAGTTTGGCAACAACGATCAATTAAAGATCGTTTTCTATGACTCAATAAACGGCTGACCATTTTTGTTTGCCTTGAGAAAGCTGCGTATCACTAGGTTTTAGTAAAAACCTTTCCCTTGATTAGAAAGTGCTACTTATAATCTGAATGTAAAAAGCTTCTGTGATGTTTTCGTGTAGTCATGAGTATACATCCAGCATGGGAATGACCGAACACCCTAAGAAATACTGGATTTTTTTCTTTCAGAACAAGTGACCCCAAGCTGAGTCAGTCAGATCCTTCTGTAGAGTTCCTGTGAGTTTTCCATTAAGACGACAAATGATTCAAAATTAAAAACTACTGTTTGACAACATAAATTGTACGTGGGACCATGATACTAAATATTGATCAGTACTATTCCCCATGTGGCTCAGAAAAGTTGAAACACTATAAAACTCATTTGTGAAAAGACCTTAGTGCTGAGAACAGTTACTTTAAAACATCAAATTTAGTGTTTTAGCACATTCTTATTAAAAACCACTAACACTGTGGGTGTATATATATATGCATATAGTTCTTGTGACAATTTTTATTGTTTAGCTGAAACATACTGTACTTCTTAATGTGGAATATTACATCTTAAGCCCAAAAGTCCTGCAGCACTTCACAAATTATCAGAAACCACTTTAAAATATGAATGTTCAGCTCATGCAGCACAAATTTATGTCAATAATAGCATAGAATTTATTTCACACACATGTTTTATATATTGTTTGATACGGAAAAATAAATCCAAGATTATAGCTTACATTTTTAGCAAGATATTTGTGAAAACTCCTGAATGTAATGTCAGAACACTCTTGGCAGTGACCAGTACATCTGGCTATACTTAGTGTGAACTAATAACTCTTTAGCCAAAGAAAATAAAAACAGGTCTGCCTAGAGAACTACACGTCTTCTCAAAAAGGCATCACACATTACTAAAAGATCCAATAATCAAACAATTAAGAAATAATAAGGTATGATTTTTACATTTGTGGACAGCCCCTAAATAATCCATCCAAAGCACAACACAATTTGTTAAATTACTATACCTGCGATCAACAGATCACAGCATTAGCATCAGGTGGCAGCAGCTGGCTGATGCCAATAAATCGCATATGAATTCTTGTCATTCTGCAGGGAATGGTAGCATTAAAAGCCTCAAAAAGAGATTAGGCAAAAGAGCTGACCCAAAGAACTGAAGATTCAACAATTAACTGAAAGCTGCATATTTGCTTATAAGTTCAGCACAGTTGAATTTGTCCCACTTTATCCAATGGTTAACAAAATTCTGAAGAACTTAAAAGGCAATGCTGAAAAATATTTCACTTGCAAAACAATGGTATAAGAAGTCATACACTGGCAAAACAATTCACTGGAGAAAAGACAGCAAGCATGCTGGCAGCATACTCCCATCAAAAAAAAAAAAAAAAAGAGAGAGAGAACAATTCAATCCTTTCAAATTAGTTTTTAACAGATTTAGTATTTTCAAAGTTTCTAGAAAACTCTGCAAATAATTTCAAATAATGGATTCATCTGAGAATACCATCTGTCCAAAGAGGATCAGGAGGCATTTTTGTTTCTAATTTTCTTCCTATGCTACCCTTCCCTTCTTTCCTGCTCCCCCCATTTTTTGCACTGTATCCAATTTCAGGGATAAATAACCTTAATTCTGGGGCTGAAACAAAGTATGTGCATTTTATAACGCAGACCATTTGAGAAAGTAGTTGGCAAACCTGGCGTAAAGAAATTGCCAATAGGACATGGACATTAAATTCCCTTTCATGGCTTTACACCTGAAAAGCATTGCTTTTATACCTTTGTGGCTATAATTTTAAGGATGATAGCCAGAAAAGATCACGTTTCAAGATTATGAGAGATAAAGATTGCTAGGAATGTAGGCAGTCATGAAAAGCGAGTCAGATACTTAAAACACAGCCTCCTCCTGTGCGTGGCAGGAATGTGACCATTGGTGGCACGGTGATTTTGGAAACCTGCAGCATGCTCAAGAATCGAGTGGACTTTTTCCTTAGCTGTCTATATAAGCATATAGAAAACATTCCATTAGCTACAACGGCCGGGTGGGTGAGGTGGGTACTATCGAATATTTCTCCATTTTCATTAATGACTTCTGAAAAGCAGCAGTATTTTATGTTAGCACTACCATATCCTAAATATATTATTGTTACTACCTTTTCGCAATTCCCTTTCTTTTCTCTCTTTCACATTTTGATATGAGGGCAATTCTTAAGTTCGTTGTGAAATTCCGTTTACACATAGCACCCTATGATTTACAATCACTGCAGTTTTCTGTATCAGTTGATGACAAGCTCATGAATCAACATGGATCAAATAGTTTTATTTGGCTTAAGCGCCAACGCTCCCCATGCTAATTCCATTTAGTGGGCCTCAGTTGTTACACAACATGCCTTCAATATATTTGTTTCAGTTTTTAAACTTGTCATAGTTTGAAATGTGAGACTAAAAAATATAAGAGGATGACTCTGGTCTTAAAGGGTGAGATAAATGGTGGCATCGTCTACTGCCTGGGGTATGAACTGCTTGGCAGATACCTCCTAACTGCTAATTTTATTTATCTCCAATCACATGCTGTCCACATACCTCAACTAGGATGTCCCTGAAGCCTGAACTTCATTTGCATTCTGAAACTTCTCAAAGATCATTTTTTTTTCTTGTTTCTCAGGCTTCAATTAATTCTTCAATTTTAATTATAAAAATACATATATTTTAGCATTTATTGATAAGAGTCAGTGAAGCCATTTCTGTCTAACTGTTACACTTTGAAAAGCTCATTATGATCATGTGCAGCAGAAACGCATTTTTCAGCTTTGTTAGTCTGGATATTAAATTTTGAAATCTTTTAATATCCTATAAACTAATATTATATGCATTACTATTTATCAAAGAGACATTCAAAATGGGTTTTTATGGGAAAAAGTTCTATTTTTTTCTTTTCCAGTACCATAAGCCCTGGCCAGCTGAACAGGAGACAAGACGTTCATTTTCAGAAATCTCAAGCAACCAAAGCTTCTAGTTAAGCGAGGGTCTTCGGAGGTCCTGCACACCTTCAAGGAGGAGAAACTAAAAATCAAAAATCACTTTGAAAACACTGGTCCTTATATCTGAGGAGATGGTGAAAATAAAAAAATAAAGGTATTTCAGGAGGGAGAAAGCAGCTAAGGCAACTGCCAAAGCTCCCATAAATTTATCATTACTATCACTGGTGATAAAACTTCGCATTCCATTTTTCAGTAAAATAATTTTCCCCCTAACATTTGTAAAATGACTCCAATGAAAAAAAGGTATTTAATCCATAAATGAGGCTTAATATGTAACATTTAAAATTTTAACGATTTTAGGTATTTTTTTAATTTACCAGTCATACCTTAACCTACTTTTAAGCAAAACAACTAGATCCTTATAACCATTCAGTTGCCTTTAACTTTTCCAAATGGTTTTAAAAACAGACTTTTATTTCTTTTTATTTCATTGTTGCCTTGGATAATTTAAAATGAAGCAAAATTTCCAGATTCTCAATTTTATTAATCCTACCATTTAGCATCATTTCAGATATAAGAAAATATTGCTAATAATTAGACAGTAAAGAGCTACTGCTTTATGTGACTCGTTATATCAAAACAAACAAAACATACATTCTTTGCTTAACATTCGGCACAGATTTCAAGATTGCTATTTCACATCTGAGAAAAATATAGTTACTAGAGATAAAATTGGACTTAATCAATGTTAGCTAATATCTGGAGTTTGACTAATTGTAGAAATAAAGCAGAAAACGGTCATGCTACTTTTCATAGCAATATAGGTATTTTAAAACACTAGCAGGCAGTTCTAAAGTGCCCTACAGACACACTAGTGCATTCAAAATAATGTTAGTTTTAATTATGACACACAATGGAAATACAGGAGAGTTGGAAACAGAAAAATATTTTAGTAGTTACATCTCCCATGCAGACTGAAATGAAGGACTCTAAGTGCAGGATTTAATAAGGAGAATTACGGACTAAAGGCAACTCAACAAGACAACCACATCTACAGCTTCCCCACTCCCCACCATGTCCATACAGACTTACTGTATCTAGAGCTGAAAGATGAATTCTATAAATAGATAAAAAAGGAAAAAGAATCAGTTCTTTTCTCCTTTATGCAGTATAATACCTTGATTTTTCCCCAAACATGTTTCATTTCAGGATTTTGTTTTGTTTTAAAATTCTTCTTGCTCCATTAAATAAATGTTTTGTTTCAGACTTTTTACATACACATGCAAAATTGCACCATAAGATAAAGTATATTTTCTATTCCCGTGTTCTGAAAGCATGCAAATACCTCCAATACAATTACAAGGACAATCACTAAATCCAGAGAAACTAGCACCATATACGTTTGATTATCATTCTTCACTCATCTTTCAGATAAATTTCAGACTCAGTAGTTATTTAAAATAATTTGAAATAGGATTCATATTGATTTTATATTGCACTATTTTTTAAATTAGAATGATATCCAGTTTCTAGGCATGGTACTTTCCCATTATTATCAACGATCTTTTAGTTACACATAAAGCTACGGAGTTAGTTTTGTAAGAACTACTTCCCTAGGTTCCTCCATTCATTATTATTTATTTTCTCTTTTATGCAAGTCAATATCAATATTTGTATTATTTACATAGGAATGGCAGTCTTAAAATACCTGTATTAGGTCATTTTCTTAACTAAAGATTGCCCTGAAACATTTTAAGTGTTCCAAAATGTATTCAAATAAATGTTAAGAGCACAGACAGATCTGCAGCCAATTGTTTCAAAACTCTGGGATGTGAATTATCTAGATTTAACATCATCTAATTAAAAAAAAAAAAATCCTTGTTTTCATAATCCCTCCCATAATACAGCTTATAATGACATTCTGCTTTTCTAAAAAGCCGTTTTAGTACATCCAACCCCAAATTTCCAGAATAGCTTCTTCCAAATACTTAACTTGTTTTGTGATTAATTTTTTAAATAAAACGCTGCCACGACTTAAAAGAAACACGAAGCAATTTTGTAGTCATTCAAACTATAGTAAGGTTCCCATTTTGGGGGTCTTAGGGTGGATTCCCACCTTTGCATCTACAGGAACACAAACTGTACAACATTCTTTGCCAATCAACAGCTGGAAAAGACACTAAATTCCAACAGTCTTGGCTGAACTATCATCTAATTCTTTGACTGTCAAATTAGTGGTATAATCAACCTAACAGTATTTATGTCTTCAAAGAACTTGTCGTAAAACTTTAGTATATTTTTATTATGAATGTTATTTTATTCAGATTCTTTCCTTTCCATTTCACTCAGTAAAACAATTTCCATGATGGATTTTCAAATAATGGGAGGTAGGGGATGTGAAATTGGAGTTGAAAGTGCAAGAATTTGTAATATTGAGGAAGTTTACGTAACTGAATTGGCCTTATACACAGTACTTCAGTAAGAACTGCATTTTTACAACAACATTCTGCCTCTGGAAAGGTGTGAAAGGTAAAGACAAAATCTATATCCATTTTAAAGAAAAATTTTAAGCTTGTTTATATTTTGTAGGGGATATGACTTCATCTCTTCCCATCATATATTTTATAATAATATTTATATAGTATAGCATAGTGCAAGCCCCTGGTGCTATATAAACAATGGATAATTTAAGAATATACGTAATCAGTATCCAACAGTTATACTCTGATCTCAGTAGTTACCTGGAAACCACCCTAGAAAACATCTGTGCAGAAATACAGTGAAGGCGGCATGTAGAAATTATATTTCCTTTTCCCCTAATTAGACCCTATCAGAGCCTCATCTCTTCTTCAGAACATAATGAAGTTTCATTAGCAGAAGTGCAATCCTGTTTGACAGAACTATTGAATTTCTTTTCATTTACAATGTAGACCGCATATGTCTAACTAGTCTATCGTGAGCCTGCCTGATGTTGTTCTGCCTGACTTCAGACCCCACCGGCAGCCGCGTGCCGGCCGCAGGCACCAAGCTAAGCCTGGCTGAGCCGCCTGGGCAGGGAGAGCATAGGGGCAGGGATGGCGCTCCCGGTCGCAACGCACGCCATACGCAACCGCATCGGGCTCAGAGCACAGGCAGAATTGGCTTACAGTCACCAGCGAAATGCTGTATCGCTGCACTGTTTCTTGGGGAATAGCTGGAAGATTCGCAGCTTGCTTGGTTTACAGGGGCATCTCTTCTGCCAAGTATCTAGCGACAGGGCAAGAGGAAACGGCCTCAAGTTGCACCAAGGGAGGTTTAGATTGGACATGAGGAAAAATTTCTTTACTGAAAGAGCGGTCAAGCCTTGGAACAGGCTGCCCAGGGAAGCAGTTGAGTCACCATGCCTGGAAGTGTGTAAAAGACGTGTAGGTGAGGCACTTAAGGACACGGTTTAGTGGGCATGGTGGTGTTGGGTTGACAGTTGGACTCAATGATCTTAGAGGTCTCTTCCAACCTTGATGATTCTATGATTTTAAAATGGCGTTTCACAAGGCCAGGTCTAACCTTAAATTACCTGTTTTTTTCAGTGCGCCGGTGAAAAGGCTGAGCAAAACTTCGCTTGAACAGCTTAAATCAGATGAAGTAGCCTCAGTTCGCTCGAGGCTGAATCTGAAAATAGGGCAAAGCGCGCTGGTGCCACACTCGCTGCCGAGGGAAGCCTGGGCTTTCCGAGAGCGGCAAGTCTCTGAGCAACACAACCACACGCTTGAGAAAAAAAGCCGTGTGCTAAACCATACAGGCTGCGTTAATATTGACGTGATCAAATCCTGTCCATAAATCTGGCTTCCTGATTACTTCTAAAATATTCCAGTCAGCCACAAAGTGTCAAACACTTCCTCAGGGACATGGAGGTTTGGAGACACGACTGAAACATTCGTGCCTGCAGATCGCTCTGCTACTCCATCCTGCTTGCTGCCATAATAATCCCTCTTTTAAATTCAGAGATTTCAGCATGTTTTTCACAAGTCAGTACGCATTCCAATAAATTTCAGTGGTTCAAGGTTATTTCCTTTGTCAGTGATTCAAGTTACTCGAGACCAAACATTTAGGCATCACTGAAGCCCAAACAAAACGTGCGGCTGCAAGCAGAGTCGTACACAACGGCGCATGCCTGGCTCTGCTTTCAGGGACGAAAAGCAGCGCCTAGGGCAGCAAAGCAGTGGTGGAAATAAGAGGCAAATATTTGACTTTACGCATGTAAACCTGAGGCAATGGTTATGACAAATTACTTCTCCTGGAGATCATTTATTAAAGATCATGCCAGACACAAAACATTCCGTGTCTGCTCCACAAGCATAGTTCTCATACCGTGAAGGACAGGGTGGGGATGGGGAGAGCTGCTCTCGTAGCATATTAGGAACGGCTTAGAGGCCAAACCACAAAATGCAAGTTAAGTCTATAACCCTAATGAAGGCAGAATAAAATTCCAGCAGCCATATGAGGTCTCTTCTTATGCACTCTATACTTTTCTTTGGTTTAACTGACACCAGTGAGTCCATACGTCTGCCCGTGACAGCATCTGTCATCAGGGAAACAACTACGGCCTCACACTGCTCACGTTTGTGTGGGAGACGCGACTACATGCTGCTGTCCCACCAAAGGACAGATGCTGTGAAAAAGCTGAATTTGAAGTATCCAGTATTTTCTTCTATGAGCTATTTTAATTGGAGACACCCAAACTTACAGCTTTTAGGAAGGGTTTTTTGTGGTTTTTTTTTTAGTCTTTCAACTCAAAATATTTATATTTTTAAGGGAATTTATTTGTTTGATAGGAATTCATCAACATTGATGTATTGTAGATATGAATGCTGAAATAATATGGGAAGTACAAAACACGTGTAACGATTATATATAACTTACTCATTAAACAACGATGTAAAATTACAGAAGTGGTGAAAGAGACCGCTGTAGGATTTGTAAAATAGAAGTGAATGAGTTTTGAAGCTACTGTTCCCATTTGAATAAAATACTGCTGTAGAATGAAGGAAAGACTCTAAGTTACATATCATTCCTCTATCTTCACATAATCTTTCAATCCAGCTGCCTCATAAACCCAAGGACAATGATTTTCCAAACTGTTGATGGTGCTACATTCACAAATGTTTGTATTTTAAGGCAGCTCAGCACACTTCCATCCCGAAACAGATATTTATGAAAGGCTAAGATTCTACAGCTCAATGTCAAAATCCCAGATCCTAAAAACTAAATCCCCAACTGTTTTATTACATTGGTGGCGCATGTAAAAATAGCCTTATGAGATAAGGATGGGACAAGCACCCAGGATTCCTGGTGTGGTCTTTGAGCGATGTTGATTGAACTACATATTTAGTTTGTGCTGCTTCCTGTTGCCCTTGAGGAATATAGGGCCCACTGGCTGAATTGTTACCGTTTTCCTTATTACTCCTGTTGTCTTTTGCCATCTTTTTAGATTGTTCTTGCTTTAGAAGGGTGAGTGTGCTTAGCAGAGAATGATGGCCCATACTCCAACCACCTTCTACGTGCCTGCTTCAGGTCAAATTGTTATTGCTTATCAAGTTACTTGGTATTTACAGGGTAAATAAATTTACAGTGTAAATTTGTGTGTAAATTTACAATGTACAGAATTTACAGCGTAAATAAATACACGGGAAGGTGGACAGAAGGGCACATAACAAGCAAAACCATGGAGTTGCATTCTTATGTCTCATTTGTTGCACATGCTTTTATTTCCCTCTGCCTTCTCATTTGTTTTTTGTTTGTTTGTTTTGTTGGTTTTTTTGGGGATGTGTGGGGTTTTTTTTGTTTTGTTTTTCTTTTTCTTTTTTTTTGTCCCTGATTCAGGCCTTTGCTTTTCCCTTTTTAGAAACATTGGGCTCAATTTGGGATGTACAAAGTAAGAAGACTGAAACGATTAGTCAGTCATGAAATGCTTTGAAAGGCATCTCTCTACCTGCCTATCTAAAAAGCTGCACCTCAGACTGTTGGGGGTGCATCCTCCCATGTATTTTCCCCCTTTACGCAGAATAACAAGCAAATGTAATACATGCAGAGTAACCATTACTAGTGTGGCACTAGCATTCTCGTGAATAAGGAAAGCTGGGTTATGTTACACAGCTTGGTTTTTTCCCAGGTATATAGGAGCTCATTGGGTCTGAATGCAGAATAACAACTGCCACTGTCCTGCAACTACTACAGCACAAAAGCACCTTAACAGCTTTTCTCTGTCTGGAGACAGATCTCTTGTTTCTATAGAAAATGGAAACACCTCTCAATTTTGTATAACCACTCTTATACCTCAAGTGAACAGATATAACACTTCGACTTTTTTGGTCTACTGTTACTGCTGCATTACATCTCTGAAATCAGACTAACAGGCTAATAAGAATTTTTCAGGCAGTACATATATTTTTATTAATCATTCTCTGGCTCCATGGCTAAGGGAACTAAATAGATTGCAGTCTGCACAGACTTCAGGCATACAGCATAAGCACTAAGCCTGTGAAAATGGCTGATGTAGCACAGCAGAACAGGATCTCTGAGGCTTTTAGTAGCAATTTTTGTATAATGCCAAACAGTGTAAAATACAGTGTAATTCAGAGTGTTCCTCTGATAGCAGAAGGAATAATTAATGCAAGCAGTTATTATGGAAGACTACAGCCAACTTCACTTGCATCAACAGTACTCTGCCAAACTCTTTACATTTGTGATAAATCATAATTTCCAGACCATTTTACAGTCCCTTTGCATGAACAATGTGAAGCACGTAAGAATAAATAAAAAATGAGAAAGCCTTAATATAAATTAATTTTAAGGTGAGGAGTGAGACTTTTTGAGATACATTAAGTTTCATATTGAGCATGAAAACACTGAAAGAACCCCTGAAATTTTGTTCTGGTTTGATTACTGTGTAAACCTCTCTCTCAGAAAAGGACTCAAAATAGTTGATGCTGAAGCTACTGAAGATTTGTCCATAACATAATGAAAAACTTTTCATCAACTTTCACTTTTTTGGAACTGTGTGATCAAAGTGAGTTAAATCATTAATCTCGCTTTTGTAAGAAAACGTGTGAGACATCTGCTGGCAGCACATTAAAAAAAAAATGTAGCTTCCTCTTTTCCTACTGGCTAATATAAAAGCAGATACTGAAGTCTAGTTCAAAACCCAATGAAATTACTAGAGTCAGTCCTATTAGCTTCAGTGGATTTTTTTTTTTTTTAAATCAGATCCCTAATATGTAAGAGGTTCAAAAGACAGCTAGTATGCTTGTCATCTTTGGTTTTTTTTTTCCTTTTCTTTTTTTTCCAGTTAGATATACCAGCTGCCCTCCTTTCTTTTGCAACAATCAAATACAAAATGAAGACTTGCAGTGCTACCAGAATGAGACAAAAAGAACAGCTGAAGAATACAGAAGCAAACAGAAATTTTTCTAAAGACACAAACGAAAACTTTGAAACTAACCTTCAAATACATGTTTTAAGTCTCCTGTTCTGCACTGCGCAGCAGATGCACATTTGGGCAAGGTATACTGGCAGAGCTGGCCTTTATGGATCATGTAATACTACCACCTTCGGGCTTCACCTAACAATCTCAAATTCTGGTGATTTTCAAGTTTGTTTTTCTCTAACCCTCAGAAGTCATAACAGTGGAAAATAGAGCTGTTGTAGATGGGAATTCAACTTGAAAGAAAAGATTTGTCAATTTATATCTGCTCTCTACATATACGGTGAAGTGGCGTAATATTGACATATATGCATGGAGGTAGAGACAAATCGAAACAAAACACCCCTCTCCCCACATTTCCGTTTTCTGACCTACTAATTTGAAGTTAATTACCATTTGCATAACAACAAGAGAAAGATTTAACTAATTCTTTCAAAACCATATCAAATTAAATACCCTGTGTACGTTCTATTGAATGGTGTTCTATGTGCATTACACTGATAGGAAGAGATACCTTGAACTGGGTATAGAAACTTAAGTCTATCAGCAAGCAATGGGTAATAGTCACTTAAACGATGACTGTACGTTTTACTGTAGCTGCCAGGTGAAAGGTTCATAACAAGAGTTGTTTCTCTGCTGGCAAACAGAAGAAAATCTAGTATGCACTCACCTAGAATTATCTGCCAGAAGACTTCACCCTGAAATATTTCCTCTTACAGTTTCTCACTCCTTTTCCTCCATCCTTAAGGTAAAGTAATGTTTGGGCTGTATCTTCTCCTAGTTATTAACACTAGAGCAAATAAATTTGTAAGGTTGAGATATTCAGGCAGACATAAGTGTTCTTGAAAGGTATAACACAGGCATCTACGTCAACATTAAACATGCAGTGGTTTTTCACAATAATTTCATGCTGTTTCTTGTCAGATCAAGCATCCCAAGCTGTCCTTTTAAATTTTTTGTTTACTGAAGTATTTGTAGTAGATTTTTTGAGAAAGTGAAAGACAAGCAATGTATTTACAAGTGGCATGTCTACACTGAAGAACTAAAAAGTGGAAACCAATGTACCTGGGAAGTCACCTTGCACTAAATTCAATAGCAAATTTCTGTTTTTCTACACCCTTCTTTCTACAGAGGTCCATTTAGGATCAGAATCCCTTGGTGGCAGAAGATGAGGTTAAGTACTGACAGCTCAAGATATGATAATAATAATTAGGTAAATAAAAAGATAAAACAGAAATCTAATTACTCCCTATAACCTGTGTTTCTATATTGAGTTGCCACATAGCTCATGATTCCAAGTAATTTGCAGGGTTTCTGTAGTTACTTTTTTTTTTAAACTGAAAAGAAATAAGCAATTCCTCCTTACCATCTGCAAAATCACTAGTAATTCCCAGTCCTCAATAAACATCCAGAATTAAATAAAGATCTGAGAGGCAGCGATGCACAGAACATGAGGAACTTCAGCCCTTTCACGGGAATTTGTATAGAAATGGCATTTTTTTTAAAGCTGAGTCAAGGATGTGAGGATAGAGTTTTGACAAGGTGAACAAAATAATCATGAATGTGATGCTGTGGAAAAGGGCACTTGTAAAGAGTCTCTGAGGAAAGAAAACGCCACCTAAACCCAGGCCAGACCTATGGTCCTAGCGGCAATTTTAGTTGATTTCAATTAACTTTGCAATTTGGAATTCCTGAAGTTTCTTTTTTTGTTCAGAAAAACGATTAACTGGTTTCACCAGACTACTTTAAAGACTAGCAAACGTGCATATAATTAAGACATCCCTCAGGACCAAACGCATACATAGTAAGTAGTCACGATGTCACAAGTGCTAGCATCAGTATTATGCATGGGTGACCTTGAACACTGAGAAAACACAAATGCAGAAAAGCCCTGTCTCTCCCAGACTGCAAGTTATACCATTTTCAGTCATGCATGCAAGTTTTAATAGACAAACACCTTTTTCCCCAGTCACTTATAAATATAACCTTCTTCATATAGATACTTTCTTTTCTGGGAAAAAAAAAGAATTGTGGAAATTATTAAGCAGAAATGTATTTTTCAAACACAATTTCAACACTCAAATGTGATTTTCAGAAGACTGGGTTGAATATTGGTCAGGAACTAGAAAAATAGCTCTTCAAAGGGCAATTTTTCTATATGCTGCAAAAGTGTAAAAAAAAAACCAAAATCAAACAAACCCAAGATTATGATCTGATTTTTAATTTTTTTTTTTTCCTATAACTGCCTGACCTGTACGAACCAAGGGTAGGACTACGCAGAAGAAATCAGAGGCAGTAGGATTGTGTTATACAGACGCTCGTATTGTATTCCCAGCCTTAGCACTACCTGGATGAACTACTCGAGACAGTTCATTTCAGTCACTCAGGAACTTAAGAGTTGTACGAGTGAATTCTGCAATACTTAACTTCTTCATAGGCCCACGTTAAACTCCCAGACTCTCTGTGGATGTCTAAGGGATAGGCCAGTCAGCTGAGAATGGAGTGAAGAAGAAATGCCAAGAAGTGAAGCTGAGTCCTATCCTTCTAAGTTGATTAAGCAGTTAATTGAGTGACAGCAGATAATGCCGGTCTTCACACAGGCATTTTATCTTTAAGTCTCCCATGGGATTAGGCACTTCAGCAGTCTTCAAACCTCTCCCTCCTGTTTCAAATCACTTTGAATATTCTCAGGAGGATCTACTTCATTAAAAGATGAGTTGATATATATATATCTTTATATATCTATCTGTGTATATATATACACACACCCACCTCAGGCAAACAGACCATACTGGAAAAAGCTGGTGAAGCTATACGATGTTACATAAAATAGAATATATACTGAGTCAAGGACTTAATTCAAGCCCTTTCATATATGACCACAGAGTTCTGTTTTCCCTTCCTTTCCTGCCCCAATAACTACTTATTTGTACAAAATGTTACTGTTTGATAAGAGGCTTCCTTAAAATACTTCAGGCCTATTTGAATACAAAACTCTTGCAATTTAGGTACACCGGAGTTTTAAACGCGAGTCTTTCACATGTCAAGTAAGCAACCCATTATGCCAATGGAAGTGCCAATTACTGCCAATGCAGTAATGAAAATTCATCTCACATCCACAGCCTCCACCATCTTGTCTTTCAGTCATTACATGCCTATTGGAACAGATCTTGCAGGCAAGAATTTATCAATTTTATTATTACAAGACAGCATTTCTTCATGGCTGTTATGTATATAAACTGCTTTGATTATGTTCACATTACTGAGTAGCACATGGTCATTGAAAAAGTCCATTTGTATTGAGTCTGAAGCCATTGCAGAAAAGAATAAAACCATTCCAAAATCCCATGCACATACTTTAAACTCTAATCCTTTCACAAAATAGTATTTAAAACTATCAGATTTGTCTCAGCCATTATTTCATACTGTGCACATTCTATGCTATTGTCACTCTGCCTCTCTAATTAAAGAATTTTTATTATGACTGTGAAGAACTTTTTCCACCTCAGCCAGCTATAGCAAATTGTTGGGCAAGCAACTGTGTTTGAATTTGCCAGGCTTACTTCTACAGAAGTCAGATACACTTCAACGATAGAAGAGTCCTCATGTTGGAGACCTGACTGCATACATCCTTTGTCCAATAAACAGATCTTCCTGTGTTTAAACCTGTGACTATTTTGTTACTTCTCTTCATAGCGAGTACTTCAAAAGACCTCCTCAATTTCACACATAACAAGGAAGAAATAACACTTACCATCTGAAAAACAATTTCAAATGGCTCTGCTGTATAGGAATAACGTTTCTATTAAAAAATTTAAAGCGTTTGCCAACAAACTCTGTGAAGGAAAAAAAAAAAAGACCATTTTAGTAGACTGCTGAATAGAGTAACCTAGCTTTGACTGACAATAAGCTGTTCAATTCTGCTAGCTGCTGTTTTACCTCAGCACTGGAAATAGTGACAGGAATGTTCATGAATCTTCAGCTCTTGGCAATCTTATTCCTGTCTGTAGACGGGCCCTAAAAACACAATATACACAATTCTTGCTTGTGCCTTCTGCAAAGAGTCATTTAAAAGCATTGTGTCCAGATGTTCCAATCAGTGTTTTCAATTAACTTCTGTTCATAAACCAAATGTGTCTTGGAGATGACTCGTACATCCCTGTATATACTTTTTACATATGACCTACTCCATACGGATTTGTATTGCGTGAAGAATGCTTTGCCAAGAGGGTTACTTTGAACATCAACAAATAAAAATCAGTATTTCAGGCCAATTTTGAAAATTTCTATCATAAATTTTTTTTTTTTTTTAAATACAGAGAGTACCGTGAAAGCAATGTAACCAGGTTCCCAGGACAGCATGCTGTTAATTGGTTACATTTTTGTTGTAGCAAATCTTTTTTTTTCCCCCTCCACTGAGAAGTTTGTCTAATTCTGTCTCCTGTCCTGTCTTGGGGCTTGGTCCAAAGAAAGGATCCCCAGACAGAGTGCTTGCCTTTTCCACCTCAGCCTACGATTAAGCAGAACCTAGTTTAAATGGGTTTGTTTCTTATGCAAAAACAGTATTTGTAGATTTTCACTAAGAATGTAAAACTTCCGATGAGGCGTTAATAGAACTTGTGACCAGCAGCAAAGGAGGGGCTGAAAGTAGGAGTTGAGAAGCTCAAAGTAGGAGATGAATTTGACTTTTTGAACTTGACAGCATCTTGACTTGTTTGAAAATGAATCCTTTCTCTCATTAAGGCCTGGGGATGTTCGGGGAAGATGCATTTTCAGAGAATCTTTGCTGACTAATTGAGACTAACCTCATCCTTCGGCTTTGACATGACAGAAATTCTTGACCAGCTTTCCTAGTCATGCTCTGACTTTCGCCAGATGCGTTGTATACAAGCGATGCTGTCCACAGAGTTACTGCTTCTTTGGTAGGCACTGAGGTAGCAGGGGAAGGGAGTCAGAGAAACATCAAAGGCTGTAGTATGTGCCACTGGCATTTAAAAAGCAACTCTCAAGTCAGAAAAACAAAGAGGATAGAACTGCATCCAGGCCAGCTGGGGAGCAGAGAGAAAACAAATTCATTGTGTGAGAAATAATAATTTTCAGAAGCAGATCCTGTGTGTTAGGATCAAAGGGGCTGGTAAATTAAGGCCATTCCACAGCAGTGAAATACATTAGTATTTCATACATGTCATATAATGCAATGACAATTATGAGTGCCAACAGATCTCTCTGCATCCCAAACACTGAATCCTGATACAAAAAAAGAAAATTTATATTAATGATTTTACTGTAGAGATACTGTTATGCTTATGTAAGATTCTGGAACATGTATATGAATAATCATATTTAATCTATATGGCCACAGACCTCTTACTTACTCTGAGAAAGACTTGACATGTTTTTGGGTGCTAGATAAATTATAGCCTTAACTAATATGTACAGAATCTTCTCCGATTACAATTTTGAGCTTTCCATACCTGAGATAAAGACAAAGGTACATTTATTTATGTGGTAAGCCCCTCTGACATTTGCCTAGACTTTAAAGTTGTCAGTTTTTCAGGCTGAGAAGCCGCAGATAGCCTATAAAAGCTCTCTTTCTTTTAGGAATAGATGGAACATTCCTCCCTGATGTGAAGTGAATTCAGAAGTGAGCTATCTTTCTAAATCTCTTGCTTCCCACTGTTATTTTGGCTGTCACTTACAGTAATCTAACAAAGCGAGGGGGTGTAACTACACTCCACACAACTAATATATCACAATTTTTTTTCTAAACCACAATGCAATTGCAGTGAGCGAAAACATATTGCTAGGTGGCAAACACGGCAGAGGGAAACATTTAGAAAGCTCAAGGGCTTGCAGAGATACAATTCTGCTATTGATTATGGCTGGAGATTGGAGTGAAAGCTGCCAGAGAGCTTGTGCGAACTGGGTTTGGCTACACTGAGAAAGGAAAGTGCAGGCAACTACAATGAGGTAAACCTCTGCTCTTACAAAGCAACATCGTGAGGGTTTTCCTTTTTTAAATATTGGGCACATAAAAGCTAAGCTTTCCTGCCTGAATAATAAAGCTCAAAAATAAAAAATAACCCAAAAAAGCGACAACCCCCAGTGATCTTCATTAAAGCTGCTGATACCTTCTACATAAGAGGACGTTAAGCTCCGAGTTTATGTTTTGCAATCGTACCACAACACTACCTAGCCCTACAAAGGCTGAATCTGAACTGCTGAGATTCCCAAGGATTGCATGAAGTGAAACAAAATACCTTGAGGGATTTGAGTGCTACAAAGATGCTATACTTTTTGGTTTTTCATCTTGATTGATGATTTTTTTTCTCTTGCAAACTGTAACGGTTCAATACCAGGCATTCAGGTTTTCCCGTCCACTCTATGCAGAAGGTGATGTGGACCTTATTGCCATGAACAGGTTCGGTAACCAAAACCACCATCTAAAACCAGGAAGCAGCTGCCAGGCATTTTAATTGCCACCCAGGTCTTTTTTTCCTTTCCTAAACATGTTTTCTTCTCCCAAACCATTGTCTGGAAAAGTAACACACATGAAGCACTCAAAAATGGGTAATCAGGGATATGAACACTGACCAAAGAGAAGAGAATAGTGCGATAAAACATTTAGCCAACTCATGAACTTTACATGACTCAACTCCATTGGCATTTGTCCTGAATTTTCCTCACTTAAAGGATGAATGTTATCCACTGTGTCTCATTACAGTTACTTAATGTATTTTGAAGAAGAATAAAAGATGCTGAATAAAAAGCTTATTCCAATAGCCTTTGAATTGAACAGGGGGAAAAAAAAATACAACCATTTCTTTTAATGTGCTTGAAACAGAGTTTACATCAAGGCACATATATATTAGCAAACTTGTATATTGTTTTTATTCCATCAACTCCAACAACAGCACACATACATTCTGGAAAACCTCATTACTATTTTATTGGTGTAATTCTAGAGTAATTGCACAAATGCTAAAGTACCAGTAGAGTCTGGTCTCTGAGACCAGAACAGCCAAGATTTATGAAGTGCATTTCTTCTGCTTATCAAAACAGCAGCTAAGTCTCCTTAGTCTCATAGTCCTATCACACACATTTATGAGATTTGGTAGTAAAATGTCAAGTAGAAAACCAAATAAGTCTTACTCCTGATGTGGATGATCTTTTGACTACAGCATGTACAAGATTTAAAGCAATTATGTCTTTGGAATTAAGCACAACATACCTGCTATTACCTTGGAAAACTCCAGTTAAATCATAGGGATCAAAAACTCTGCTTATGTAAGGTACTTGAGGAATGGGATGCTATCTTCTTCTATCCCAGACACATTTTGGAACCAGCTTGTATTTGATTATCAGATGTCTTTATTTTCCTCTCACTTTCAGTCCTGCAATTTTTATTCCTGTTAATACAGCTGCAACCCTTAATTTATTTCTTGTACCCAATAGAGCTGTTCTGGGGTCAGTGATATATTAACTCTGGTTCTGCAAACACTTCCAGCAGCAACCCATGAACCGGCCAAGCCTTTTTCCTGTAACGGGAAACTAAAAGACTGCAGTTGGTTTCCACAGCGAAACTGAGAAGACACAAGACTGCTTTCTGTGAACAATTCACTGTGAGCAGAGCATGTAAAACCATGCAGACACAAGAATAAATAGTTATAAACTGATCAATATTACATTTAGGCTGGAAATTAGAAAATTTGAAATTATTCAAAACATGAAGTTCTGTATCAAGCTTTCACAAAGATTCATAGAAGTTTGGGGGACAAAGCAGCCGGCCAGCTTAGGTACGTGTCTTGACAAACTGTATAGACAGGACCATGTAGCTGTGTTGCACATGACGAGACGGTGTTAACTTTGTAACACAGGAAGATCCCCGTCAGTTCTCTATCTTACATTTCTCATTTAGGATTTTTTCCATGGTTGATTCAACTGTTTGACGAAGCACTGTCATTCTAAAAATTGCTATAAGTATATTTTGGTAAACAAATACAGTTATCTTCTAATACAAATATGCTGAAAGTCTTCAACAAAGTTTAGCATTTTCTTTAAAGCCCCAGCTATTGAAGTGAACAGTGATAAGAGTTTTTTTATAGTGTTTATCATGACAGGAATTAATATATTTAATAGAAAATAGTTTGGCATGAACTAACTGTAGTTTGGTGAATAATAAGGAAAATATAAAACTATATTTTACCAATTAAAATATTAATTTTCAATTTAAAAAGCACTATAATTCTGTAATACAGACACATAAACCAACTCAACTATGATTTGGCTGTATCCATGTTACTGGAGTGTCACCTACTGGGCACTGCTGGTACACTTGGATCACCTATACTTACCGAACCGTAAGCCAGGGTCAGTAAAGGGAAAAAAAAAAAAACAAACCAAAAAACCCAACATCTCAGCTAATCTTTTTTCTTATCTTCATGATAGTAAGAGAGCACTGGTGAATTTTGAAGGTGTGGGGGGGGGAATCCATCTGAGCTTTCATACCGACTCCCACACCACTGACTTCACCTTTACTTTTCAGTTTTCACACTGATGACATTGAAGTGATAACACTGGCTTCATTGTTTGATCTCCCTATGAGAATGTTGCAGCTAAGTGGACACAAAAAATAGATGACATAATTGGTAACAACGAGCCGCTCCACGTATTGACACAATCTCTTTAGAAACAGCAGTGTTTGCACAGCAGAGAGCCTGCACACCAAATCGAAGACCTAAAACCTCTCCTGTAGTTCAGCAGGACTGCCTGAGGACTTGACCATGATTATTCTACCTTTGCCCTTTCTGTGAATCTGAGTAGCCATGGTGTCTACAGACAATGCCAAATTATACAGATTTCTTTGTCTTCTAAAAGACTGGCTCTCCAAGAATGGAAATTACATTATTTGTAATTGCATCAGAAATAAGATTTAGATTACCAGATGAAAATAAATTTCTTTTGAAATTCTTTTTAGAGCTTAAATGAAGGAAATCTAGATTGTCCTTGCTCTCCAGTTTGTACGTTAACATGCCAGCTCAATTTTACCATGAAATATCTTAGCAAAGGGACAAACTACTTGGTAGCTGATTATCTTCTAGAACCTGACAGCTTTCATAAAATATTTGATAGCAGCCTTCCAGATTTGCTTCTTTCGCTCTAGGTTCTTTAGCTTTTATATAATTTCAGATTATCAAAGATTCTTAGCAGGTGCTAAATAATCCTCATTTCTGCTTTTTCAAGCTTAACACAAAAATGTTCTTCTACAGCAAATTAAGAAAGAAAATTAGAACAAGAGTATAGGGAGTGCAATTAAAGGGGAATCATTTAAACAGTAGTAGATTTCTCTCAAGAGCATATTAAAATGAAAGAGTATTAAGCATTTATTTTGACAAGAATAGTTTTCAGGGCTTCAATCATTTACATATAATCTATTTCACTAAGGGTTAGTTCAACAACTGTAAAATACTGACATCTTCAGGTGGAAAAGCTATTGAAGCATAGAAATAATAGGATAGGCTGAATGTAAAACATTCAAATTAGAAATAATTCTTGAAATAAGTTGTTTTCCTTTGAAGATCTTTTAATTTGGCTCTTTTCTCTTTGAATGAATTATGTATAGCTGCATATACATTTTCAAAATGTTAACATAGATATGAAAATGCTACAGCCTTTACAATATGGGATTTGAAAAATGTTTTAAATAGGTATAAAAAGACATGAAGGTTCTTCACAAAATACCCTAGAAAGTGTCAATAAAATCAACAGTTCTTTATAAAAACGTTTTTCAAAGGATTGACTTTTCATGGGGAAGCCAATTGTATAACCTTGGTACAAGTGAACAAAGCATAGTTTTCCTCTAATTTCTTAACTTCTTTCTAGCGGGCCTTTTTAATCGTGTGCACTCTCAATATTTGGGTTAACGTGGCTGCCGTCAAGTTAACTGACTAATTCTGGATTTACAGTCACGACAAAGAAATTGAAATACGGCTTTGTGGTCCTGTTCTCTTCAGTTTCATAGCCTTCAGGGAGTTCAAGGCCAGAAGGGATCACCATCCCCTTATACATCCTCTAAACTACTTTTCACAGATCTGCCAGACTGCAATGTCATACTGAGATGCTCACACTGGCTCCTCATTATCTAGGACAAGTGATGAAAGCTGAAACTCCTGTAGCAAAAAATCCACATGGGCTAATTTAGCCTTAAGAGGAACTACAGCAGAATGTGAATAAACCCTGAAATGCTTGCCTACTTGGGGAAGATTTCTCTTTCATCTCCAAATCTGTACCTCTCCAGTAGCACTAATTTCAGTATATCCAAGCAACTGCTAATATAGACTTTTGACACTTGTTCTCAGTACACAAGTGCTTATCTGACATTTCAGGCAGGTGTTATTAGGGAAAATAATAGACTTTTCATAATAAGGACTTTTGGTGAATTTTATTCTGAATTTGAAGGCCATAATTACGTAGCAAAGCAAGTAAGTCATGGTTCTCGGATGTCTCAGTAATAGGTGATTCAAGAAAAGTTAACCTATTTGAGAAATTCAAGACAAGTTAATCTACAATATTAAAGCCTATCGTAAAGTCCTTACAAGTTTACTCTAAGCATTTTAATATTTAACCTGTTTACCTATAAGTCGAAGTATTAGCACAACCAATTTTTGTTAAACCATAACAAACAAGCGCTCATCTCTCTGAATATAACTACCACAAGCCAAATATAATAATATATGGGCACAGATATTGCAGATGTCTGATTAAACAGAACACTATTAGTGAGGAACTCTTAAATATTCTGCTTATCTGGAATCAGCTGAACAGAAAGTATAGTTTTGACTCCTCGTTAAGAATGACAGAAGAGGAATAAAATAGGCAGAATAATATCAAAAAGAAAAAAAAAAGCAGAATATCGACTCTTCCCACCAGAGAGCTCTGCACCCACCCGAGGGTCTCAGCTGGCAGCACAGGGCAGCCTGGCGAGGCGTACCTGCCCGAGGGGCTCACCGTGGCTCAGCACCAATTCTGTGCCACAGCAGCTGCAATGACGCAACGGGGCTTGCTTGAACAAACAACGCTCAGATGAATAAAATTCTTTAAACTTTTAACAGGTGGTGTTTTCTCCTCGCTGAGGAATCAAGCAGCCTGTTGGCTTTCTTGTTTAGATGGTGTGATTCCTTCTCAATAAGTCATGGGGTCGGTGACCCACCGGCTCGGACCACCCTGTAAGACCTTGTGCGGCAGGCCAAAGGCTCGCTGCTGACCACTGGCTTCAGTTTATAGCTGACAACAGAACACACTTCACTTCTAATCACACAGTCTACGAGCTTCAGTGTTCCAGGGAAGTTCTAACACGCTAAAGCTAAATGACCATGAAGTCGACACGTGAAGATTAGACTGCTTATTTTTCAGAAGTAAACTACATCATAATCACTCATCACGTATAATCACGTTTGTTCTCACTCATCTTTTCCCAAACATTTTACTTCCCATTTTAAATGTGCAACAGGAAGAAAAGAAGTAAAAACCCAAAACACTGTCACATCTGGAGCTAGATGTACGCAGTCAAACATTTCAGAGCTCCATTATGCTATTTGTTAGTTAATTGTTTAGACAACTTATTCCAAGACTACTGGTGTTATTTAGAACTTTGAAGAAGTTCAGAGAAAAAGTCAAGTGTAAACTGTGACTGTTTGCGAGGTTAATTTCTACAGCATTTTGATTGCTTTATAATCATTTATGTTATTAGACTTATCTTTATAAGAACATATAAATTAAAAGGTTGAGCGTATAATTCACTTGACCATATAAAAAAAACCAAACAATGAAGCAGTTGTAACAGACATGTTAATGATTGAGAAGAAACTTCAATATGAACGTTCTTGGTCATGTATGCAATGCAGTAGATAGTATTCCTGGGCTTTCTGCAGAGACGCATTTTTCCTAAACCCCAGTGCTACAAAACCAATGAAGACTGATAGGTTGTTAAATGCCAACCACACTTATATGATAATGATTAATTTAAGTTTTAATTTCACCAAAATCCTTGGGTATTTACTTAGGAGATTGTGGATTTTAGCCATACATGAAGATGAATTTCAAGTACCAGTGCAAGTTGTCTAGCATCCAAACTCTTGGACAATCCAATACGAAGTTAAGGAAAAATGTTATTAAGGAAAAAGGTTATTTATGTGCTCAGACACTTCAATAATTTGAAAACAATTTAAAAATTTGCATGAATGCATGAACTGTAAAAATCAGGTTTAGACAAGGAGGTTCAACTAGAATGTAAATACAAAACGCCCTTCGATGCCTATGGATTTCTTATCATGATAGAACTGTGCATTCTGACCCACTGTTCTATGTACTGTACAAATGCAGGACAATGAGACATGACTCACTTCCTCTCTCTGGAGGAATGACAACATACTACTTTTGCTCTCTAGAGGTCCTCCACGAGTTATAATTGCCTTAACTTTAAGGTTCTGTAAGGATTTATGCTGATGAGCAGCATCAGAAGACCTGCAACTTCGTGCCTCTGTATCCATAATATAAGATACCATCTCTTTCTGCATTCACCCAATCAATTACTCAACACACTTGCGTTTTTATAAGTGACCAATTGTAAGAATATGGTGGCAATGACTATCACAGGTCATCACAGGTATGTCCCAAACTAGGAGTTATCGCTAATACAGAAGACAGTTTACTGAACTCCATTTCAAGAGTGGATGGTGCTTTCTGGTTCTGCCTTGCAATTTCATTTTCGGCAATGACAGCACAAAGCAGCCCCTGCTTCTATCAGCCTGAAAGTACGAAACTCTATTTGGGAAGCAAGGGTTCCTGTGGAAACCACTGAATAAAGACTGTGATGCTATATTACACCTGTTGAGAAGAAGAAGAGAAAAAACCAATCCCTTAAAAGTGTAAGTTTTCCTGAATGAATTTCAGCAGGAGTACTCAAGGGTGCAGAAGGAAAGACTGCAGTACAGAAATTTGTTCTCCCAATAAAGACTGTAAAGCAGGGTATGGGAAATGCTACCAAGCTAACAGCTTCCATGTATTATTATCTGATGACTGCAGTCATTTGATCATCAGCAGATGTTAAACAAATGAAATCCCTTTTTTGCTTTTTGTATTTCATAGAATGGTCTCCTTTCATATTCATTGTAGTACTAACTAAACAGAATCTAATTGTTCTTTAAGATTACTTACGATTTCCTTTTCTTTCTTATTTTCAGACATCAGAGTCACTTGTTCTTCTTGTGCATGTTTGCATGTTTGGGATTTATTGACCAAACCTCACCTTAAGATCACCGAACATCTATGCTGTCTCTGTAATCACCAATTCTGATACCATAGGAATTGATAGTAAACCACTTACTTCAGTAGGGCATTTTCTATGGAAGCACAAGTATCTAGAAAAATATCATGGGCATGCTGCGGCATCCTCCCTGTTAAGCAGCTGGTTTAACTTTCTTGAGCTTGTTGTAAACATTCTGTTCTTCACCATCACTAATTAGGTAGAACTAAGTGGAATTGAATAATCATTTTAAAGGAGATGCACAGCTCCATTAACTTAAATCTGCTCATTTAAAGTTCATATATACAACAAAATGGGGAGAAAAAATTAAATGTGGGAAAGCAAGGCTTGACGTATGCGGGCATTCCTGAACTATGAAGCACGATAATAATTTAAAGTAACATTTTTCACTCGAATTCTCTGGAGTTTGAAGTTTTAATCTCATAATCTCTAAAGTACTCTTCCTTCCTCATTGATAGACTTGCTTCATTCATAGCTGCATAGCAAGAGTCCCACTTCGGATCTTTGAGTGCCAGTTCTGACAAGCCATTAGAGTTACTGTTCAGCAGTATAACATTTCCACCCCGGAATAATGGTATGGGATCTCTTCCCTGCCTTCAACTTGAGCAACAGGAATCTTGGAAGAGCAATCAATTCTGCTTTTGTCAGCTGGCAGACTTTCCATACAGCCCTGCTTCTTGGGTGGTGGGGTAGACATTCCTTGGGCCTGTGTTTGCTAATAGCTATGATAATTATAGCCTTTTCCTCTGTGCAACAAGGGTAACCTCACTTGATCATTCTGTCAATTACTCTTATCCTCAATCTCGTCTTTCCCACCTATAATGTGTCATGCTCATACCTCATTTCTAATTAGATGGGAAGTACTTGAAGGCAGGGACCACGTCTCTCCATGTACAAGAGCCTGCATGCTAGGGTCTCACTTCTGATTTTTGGGCATCACTACAATACAAGTGATAACCTAGGCTTCTAATTAACCTACATTTGAAGGATATGTTAATGAAATGTTCACTGGATGTCACACACATAAACAGCTTTAATTTTTAAGCAGATAACTATCAGATTCTCATGACTTTTTACTTTCAAGGGATACATAAAGTATGTAATGCAGGGCTAAAAAAGTCATAAAAGATTACTCAAAATTATATACAAACCTTATTTCTGTTTCTATTTAATTACTAAATTAACCTCAATTGTTACACTGGAAGATTCTAGTCATAAGAATGGTAACTACAAGAGAGTTCAGTATAGTATGAAGTACAGGTTTTGTACCTAATGTCTTAATGGAAGTGTTAATGTAAGGACTCAATTCTGCATTGCATCCTCACCATGACCCTTCTGAAAGAGTATTAATCCAGTTTAGCTTTATTGGCAGTTCTTCCCTCTCTATTCGCATATACCACCTAAAGAGAAAAAGCAACAAAACAACATCAAAACAGTTCCACAAAAGTCAGGATCATATTCATATCATTCATTCAGGATTTCTTTCCCTTCCTTCCATCAGGTTAATTTTCAGATCAATCAGGAAAATTAGCTGACCCGCTTTTTCTGAAGCTGTCGTATTGACAAGAGCACAGAAGTATATTCATATGAAATTATGAATACACAAATATGACAAATATACATACAATACAAAGATACAAATCATTGACTGAGGCCTGCGAAAACTTGTTCTGACTATTCAGAGTTAATGATAGCGTTGAAAGGTTGAAACATTAGCCCCTGCAAACACTGCAGTCTGTGACAGCCACGTTCAGTCTTCAGCAAGGTTTGTCAAACAGCTCAAAGTCCTCACTTGCAGCGTGGCTGTCAGATGAGGGAAGGTGCAAGGGAAGATGAAGTGCAGAAAGCACCGTGTGAAGATATACCTGTCTCATTTATAAATGTATTGATACTGAAAGGACATCTTAGTTGTCAACTCGTTTGTGTGTGCTTACTGGGTTATCTAACCAAAACACTGCTAGTTTGAAAAGCCAGCCTCAGAAATGGGCACAAAGCAAACTATAAGGATCTGCAAACTTGCAGACCACACCAGTAATGATTCTTGGCTTATTTTTCTTCCTCTTTTCTTATAGAAATTATGAACTGACAGTTCTCTAAGCTGATTTGAAAGCAAAAAACCTCTCTTTCCACCTCTTGCTACCTCACGTGATAGGAATTACATTGAAGTTCATTTTGAAATGCAGAGGATTTTGAAACACGTCTTTTCAGAGGCTGGCCCATGCTGTTATACATTGCCATATTCTGTAAGAAGAGGCCATTGAGAATTTTTTATCCCAAATAAATACAGTGAAACCTGTTCTAACAACTATCCAACACATGCGGCAAGCCACTTAAAAGCAACTATGACAAAGAACTCTAATCTATTTTTCTCATGTGCTCTCAAGAGAAAGAGAGCTTCACTGTCACTCAATATTAATTTTAAGGACACACCTATCTTACCTAATCAATGTACAAAGGAGCCAGAACCTCCTTGTATATTCTTTTGAAGTTAATTATCCTTACTACTTAGCAGAGCAAAAGTTTATGCTACTAGAGGACTGCTGTTACCCTCAGGTATTTTGACTCGCTCCATTATTTCTGAATTACAGAATATCTAAAACACTCCAAGGTACAGATTGTAAAATAGAATCAGTTATTGTCACAAATAAGCTTTCTTTTATGTAGCACGGGGGTGTAGAATATTTGTGATGTTGACATTTGTGACTTTGTAAAATCCAAAGTGTACACTTCGTACCATGCTAGCCTACTCAGCAAGAATTCTCTGTACATACTTGGCTATTCACAGGGAGATATAAAAGCAGCAATCAGATATCAGAACTGAACATTTAAAGCAGGGTAGGGCAGCTAAATCCACATCTGCTACAGGAGTAGCCTAACTAATGCGATTGTACAAGAGCACTGTAGAAATAATAGTGGACATAGGATAATTTGAAGTGTTTTTCCATTAATTACATATTAAGACCAGACTGAACTTTTATTACAAGTCTTAATAAGACTTATTTTTATAATCTGATCAAGGAGCAGGACAAGGACCTGATGAAACTATTAAGAGGTCCAATATGTTTCTTACTTCTGCTGGTATTTTACGTATGGATTTTAATACTCTCGAAGAAAGCAAAGTGCTCTGAAATGCTGGCTTACATACTGGCATGCTAGAGACAGAAATACAGCCAAAATTCTGTGTGCCTCAACCCTGCCTAATGCAAGGGTAGTGGAGGGGAGTGAGGGAGACAGCTTTTCTCTCAATGCAATGCAAGGAAGCCTATGTGTTACATTGTACAGATGTTTTATTTTTGGTATTTGATGAGTTAAAAGAAAGAAAATTCAATTAAGCTTTGATACCAGAATGTACCAGGATTTCTTTGAACTTCAATTTTAAAATCTCATAAAGATACTACTTTTTTTCCCCCCCTTACACTATCTTGTCTTCCACAAAATGGAAAATAGAATTGAAACATCCATGAACACACTTACTCCATCATGCTGTTTTGAGGTGAACACATAGGCCTGGACTTTTTGAGTACAATTTGTATTTCTCATATTGGCACAAGTTAGGATATACCGAATCTCTTTTTGTCATGCCCATTTACAAATTAATACTTTGATAAAGGGGAAAATACTATGCAAAAAGTGCCACAGAAAAGTTTCATTTTGAATCTAGTTTTATAGTTCATTTGATATCAACAAGTAATGCAGAATGGCTAACTAAAACACAAAACGCTTTAGACACCCCCCCATCACAGCCATTATAGAAAAATATGGAGAAGATGATGCATGTTTTATAACGAGAATGCATTGTAATTAAAACTTCCATAGCTTTACATATGCGTTCAATTTCTTCCTCCTCTTGCACTCTAAAAATACAGTCAAGTTTGTAAACTTACTATTTTCTACATTACCTTTTACAATTGGACAACATAGAACCCACCCCTGTCTCTAAATGCACATTGTCACCATTTAAAAAAAAAAAACAATCAAATTTTTCTTTTTTGTACATCACTACTGACAACAGTAGAGCTCATTCTTGATCTTTTAAGTGAAATCTGGCTAGCTATATAACCATATATAACACATTTTTGCAATAATTTGACCAAACTATTTACATTTTTCTTATATTTCCTGTGGCTAGATTGCTTAGTTAACTTCTCAAATTGAAAATCAAAGGAGAAAGATACCATTTAAATATTCTCCAGTAGGTCAAACTCAGGAGCTATTCTAACACATGGCACTGTCCCCTTAAATCAAGGTAAAAAAACCAGAGCCTTCTCTAATATGGCCACAGAGGCACTGAAGACTCTCTCCTCAGGACAACAGCATGTTTTCCTCCTGTGTTTGCAAATGTAATAAAAATCTGCTTGCTGTTTACTTTTGGATGAAAACCTGACACTATTACTTGTTGTGAACCTGTCAGCCGCCATAAAGATAATCATCTGAAGCAAAGTAAATACTTGTATGGAAGCCGTCACAAGTAGCGCTCACTGCATAGTAGTGCTGGTAGTGACAGTGGTCTGTAAAGATTCACATAATATTCGCAGCCTCTTATAAGTGCACTGCATGTATTTGTTAATATTTGTAAAGCATTTTTATTCTTAAAGATATTAACATACTGCTGCTAGGTAGAACGGTAAAAAGATGTAAATATGGAAGATACTTCCTAGGAAATAAAATAAACCAAAGGAAATCAACAGGAAGACTGGGGGGGAGGGGAATTCTTGATTCCCTCCAGTGTTTTGGAATGAATTGTTTGAAAGAATTGGAACGTCAAATTGCAACAAAACTCTAGTAAAGACTTTTAATGGTTCATCAGTGCAATGGTAGCATAATACAACTAGAACATAGTAAATGTAAAATGTATAAAGCAGAATATTTCAGTGGTAACATCAAAGGAAATCCAGAAAACACAGTAAATCTAATTTAGCTTAACTCAGGCTTTGATGTAATGCTCTGTTTTAAATAATTATGCTAGAGAAGGATTACAACAGGAAATATTGGGTGAGCTGTAATTGGCTAAAGGAGAGATGATTACAGGAGATGTTGAAAGTAGAGACGGCAACAGAGTCACTATTGATACTCTCCTATAGACTGTGTCACTTCATATTTTCATTAATAAATGAGGTAAACCAAAATTGCACCAATAAAGCAAATCAGCAATATGAAGATACAACGTGTTTCTCCTGACATCCATTACAGTAAACACCAAAGAAACACTATTTAAACTTCAGAGCATTGTTAAAGCAATAACAAAAGGGTGTAAACTAGCCACAAGTAAATTCAAGCTAGAATTCAAGACGAGGAGTCTAACCAACACCGTCTTTAACATTCAACTTCATAAAGCAGCTGTTGCATGTTACAGATTCAAGAAAACATAGAAATAAGTACAAGTAATCAAGCCCATCCCCTTACTTAGAAGCAGGATCAAATATTCTAATGCAATCTTGGAGTAAGCATTGTCTAATTCTTTCTGAAACTTCTAAAAAAGGGATTCTATGATTCTCCTGTAGATTCCAGAAGCACTTTATTTCAATAGCTCAGTATCCCTACAGTCTGAGATGCTTTTCTTAGCATTCAACATTGTTTTCAATATTTTCTTACAATCTACAATCCTTACCCCAGACCATGTATGTGAGCGAAGTCCATGTGGGGAATACATCTGAGTTTGCCTCAATTGTTTCGAGTCAACAATTTGTACTTGTGAAGAATGTTAAATAAAAGTAACTTTTAAAAAAGTTCTTTATACACTAATTTCCTACTTCTGCTATTAAAGCAAATGAGATACTATTCGTTTAAGTGGTTTGTTTTTTTTTTTTTAAATAATGAGATGTGTCACTAGGGCAGGATGAAATGGAAGGAGATGTGGAAGAGGGTGCTGCAGGATTCAGCTACAACACACTGCACAACGAACAGCAACTTTGATCACTGAAACTTGAAGTAATTAAACCGCTCATGAGCAGGACTACCTCCTCTATAAATGTTTAAGTCAATGAAGGATGCTGTTACTAATACAAGATTCAATTTACTACAGAACACGTATCAATACCTAACATTTACCTAGATATAATTACAGCTACAGTGCTCTGAAACCTATAGTACTGAGTTTATCCATTTTCTCTAATAAAAATGGTTAAATTGTTTTCTCCAGAAATGGAAAAGAGTAGTTTTTAACAAGAAATGATTTTGAGCATTATGCTGTACAACATATAACAAGTTTTGCTTCACAAACCATTAATTCAGAACACTGCAAGACAAACGCCCAGTCTTCATTGACATGAGAACCCATGGATAAGGATTACAGATTACCCATGTGCAGAATATTTTCCAAGATTCAGCCTAAACAGAGGCAGCAAGCAGAAAAGTAGTTGGACATGGATTTTTAGCTCAAGAGCTGCTTAATTAACAAAAGCTTTAAAAAGTTCAATGCTGTCATCCACCGCAACTGCAGCAGACCTCATCTAGGATGATGCCGAGTCTGCTCCTCTTTGTGAAGACATGTAGGACACTCAATTTTTCAAATTGTTACAACCTTTGTGCAAATTGAGCTCTTTGCTAACTTCTGTTCCGAGACCTCTCAAATCTACTATACTTTTTACATGAACAGGCCCCTTCTTAAATTACAGGGTGTTTTGTTTCTTTACATTCTAAATACATATGCCAATACAGGACTATGAAAATGCTGACGATTACAAATACACATATAGGAACACACACGCACTTTCCCCCAGTAGGACATAAATTGCATGACGTTTAACTAGTTTGTGTTTTGCATGCCCTTTCCTAATAAAGGAAAGCTTTTCAACAGTTCTGATAAGCTGACAGAAGTATACCTTATTTGATTCAGAAGTGTGCACAATAATTATGGTAAGGGAAATCCTAGGATTTGCAAGAATATGGATATTCCATTTAGTCCATGGGGCACGGAACTCATCTCATGTCTAGAATTATATAATTATACCCAGGCAATGTGGGAAATAGCAGAGTTCAGTATTGAAGGAACATAAAAATAAAGATTTTTATATTTGTTCCTTCACTGGGAAAGCAATACAGGGAGAAAGCAGTAAAGCTGCTAAACGAACACAATTTTAGTTATAAGTGCAAAAGCCGTTTTTGAAGCTCTTATGGATCTTAAAACCATTTCTGAAGGATGTGTGTGCATTTGAGACTACATGCACATGCTCTTTTATATACAAGTTAGAGTAGTAGATCATACTTTAAGCTACCTTGTAAATGTTTGAGGTTTTTGTTCAAACCTGTTCTTAAATACTGTATAAACTGGCATACGTTCAACAATGTGCTAGAGATTAATTATAGTCATACATTCTTCTTCCTTCTGGAAATACAAGAAAAGATCTAAAAATCAGCAAATAAACAGATGAAAAGGCAAACAGCACACAAAGACAGTTTCCCCATGTTTTCATTAGTTTTCACTAGTAGTTTAGGATCTAATCCGCCTTCACCAGTGGCAGCTTCGGGAATAATGAATGACTTTTCCCCGGGGTATAGCTGCAGGTCAAAATTTTTCCTCCTACACAATAGTACTTTTGGGATGGCTCATTACACATTTTGTAACACCTTTATCGTGTCACCATATTAGCTCCTTTTAGCATTCTCCCCCCCACACATAAATTGAATCTTTATTCTTGGGTGGATGGAGATTTGTCCCCATTGTCTCTCCTGCTGTTTTTTGACACATTGCCTTCTGCTCTGACATCTGCAAGTGTCAACAATCTTCTTTCTGATACCCCACCCATTACTTGTTGGTCTGCATCCCAGTCTGCTGTACACCTGAGCACACCCACAGAGCACATATAAATTTCTGGCACTTCCAGCAGCTTTCTTCCAAAAGGAAAAAACATCCAGGTTAAATCTTCATTGGCAAATCTCTTAGTCAATAACATACACTGCATTAAACATATAGTAATTTCTTTTGGTGAGTTGTGACACATTTGAGGGATGTCATTCCTTTTCTATGACATCATCTAGATTAGGGAATTTGGGAGTGCTTGCAGATTCCGGATACTGGATGCACACCCTGGCAGCATCCCGACTTTGTGTTGTAATCTGACCTCATTACGTATTCTGTGGTGTGACCTCCGTGCAAAACAAACAAACTAACAACTCTCTTCCATCATCTTACACGTCTGGAAACTGTTTTCTCAGGCAAGCATCTGATCTGGATGACCTGGGAACCAGAGCATAGGGGTTTGCCAGGCAGTGCCCCAGTAGGTAGAGGCTGATACACCCTAATCTCTTCCAAGAACCACTAGTGCTACCCTGCAGGTTGCAGCCAGTGAAAAAAAAAATTAAAAAATTGAGAGCACCAATACTGTTATATGATCATTTTAGTTCTTACTTGGATGTCCATTCTGGATGATAGTTGGGTTAAGATTCAGACACTCCCTACTTAAACCTAAAGTTATTATTTGGCATTTTCAGAAGTATTTGCAGTAAAATTGACTTCCCAACTTGGAGAGATAGCATGCTGAATTACAAATTAGCATAACCACCGTGGTGTTTTAATGTTTGCTCTAGTGCCAGCAAACTTGTATTTATTTCTTCAACATGTATTTTAATATGGGGTTTGGTATTCGAAGTTGCATTGTTTCTGTCATGAAGCAGCAAAACCACTGGATGATCTTACTGACTGGCTAGCAAGGCAATACAAAACACTAAAGATCAGAACATATAACCGATTTCCATATTGTATTTGCCCCTATCAAAATTAATTTAACAATGGAGCTATGTTTGAACCCAGAACAAATCACTGCTAGTTCAGCCTTGGCCCTTGTTTGAAAATGCAGTAGAGTACCAGAACATGAGTACCACCACAGAAGCCACAATTCAGTGTATGACACCACTGGGTCCTCGTGCCACTATTCAGGGTCCCTAAACAGCATGCTGAGGAACATCACAGAGTATTTTCTCTACTTCTTTCTACCCCTCTTTCATGTATTTTTTTAAGGCACAGGCAATCTCAGTCAAAGGACATAGGTAATAAATTTGATAAGTAGGTTAATAAGAGCAAGAAGGGGACAGAGGCCACCAGCCCCATGAGACGACGACAGCTAGGGTGACAGAACAGGTCATCTCCAGCAATAGAGTAACTTGCAGCTGCAGTAACACACTGCTCTACCTCGCCGCAGTTAAGTATGCAAATGGGCAGATGTCCTAATGGACCTTTCCACTTGTTACAGGATTGGATATGTGCAGACTGCTGAGGTAAGGTTTTTCCAGGGTAGCAGGCTGGGATACCTATCTCTTCCCCTTTGCCTCTTTCCCCCCTTATTTATCCATTTAGTCTCTCTTGTGCTAATCACCATGATTTCTTAATTCTCCAGTCTTCAAGAAGCAAATGGAATCTAATATATGCATGGTTAAATCAGCTGTTCAGAATATTTCACCCTGCTGACAGAAGAACAATTTATCACGATACAGACAACAGAGCAACACAGAAAGACTAAGAAAAATAAAAACAAATCCTCAGATGACCATGTGGCCTACACACATTTTTTTGAGTTCATTTGCTTCAGTCTTAACATTGGTATAGAGTTGTTTTCCAGGACACCTACTCATTTTTTGTACGGTAGCACTAAACAATTAGCTCAAACTCCACGATACGTAACATTTGTTTTACTAAACAGAAGAAATATTTCATAAACAGTTATTACTGAATAGCGTAGAGCTTTACTCCTACAACTACAGTCGATACTTATTCTTTTTTTCTTTCCCCCTTTTTTATTTTCAAGTTAAAACAAATGCCTTCAGCCTACTTGCTGCAGTGGGCAGCTGTTTCTGGCATCTAAAGCTACTGAAAGGCATTTTAATCTGCATTCAAGAATACTATCACAAACACTTGTTATGGATCAATATTCTGCAGTCTGTCAAAATATCAAGTGGCATATACGTTCATGGTCTTAAAAGAAGCTACTACGTTTTGAAAATGTAACCACTCCCTTTATAAAAGGCAAAATGTGCCTCATTACATGAATTATCTCCCATACAGACATTGTGTATTCTTTGGAAGATAGAGCAGCAGAGGAGGTCTGCGTACATTCCTTTAAAAGCCCACTCTGACTGTCTGGGAGGGAATGTGTGTTGCTAAGACATTCTTTAGGCTTCTGAGAGTCAGCATCATCTACAGCCTACTGCAACGAACTGCAGAAGAACGACCAGCATGGGAGCAGAAGCCTCTGCGTGCATGTGTGCCCGCACGCGTGCATGTAGAAACGCAGATGCAGTCAGCCTGAAGTTATGCGAGATCCTGGCATGAGTTGTCCAAATATTCAGGACTGATTTCTTTTTCCTAGGGAATCATACACTGCATGGAAGCAGAAAGACAGCAATGAAGGTAATTCTCTACATCCACAGCGGACTGGTTACGGCCTCAAATAGGTTATGGGAGCCTGAATTCAGAGACTATCGCTTTCTGAAGAAATATAAACCCACTCCTCCGGGCAAGAACGACTTCACCACCTTTCCCCAAAAGTATTTAGTTTGATAATGGTATTATTGAGACCACTAAGCAACTTTTAAAATGAGAATCACACTCGACTGTTTTGATTCTGTAGCAGCCTGGCAGGCTCTGTGTAACTGAAGGTGCCATGGGACCTTGGAGCTGTTTGTAACATAGAGCCAGCACGGGCAATTCATGTTATTCCACATCAAGTGCAAGCACTGGTTTGTGCTCAAGGAAGCAGTTTCTACAGGAAGAGGACAGTGGTGCAGTGTGAATGCCAAGGAGTGTTGTCCTCTTCTCAGGAACATTACTTCATTTTCAAATGAGCTTTGAAGCCACAATAAGCCTTCTCTAATACGCATGGAAATAGAAAACACGAACAGAAAGAAAATCAATTCTTCCTCACAAGTACTTAATTTACATCCCAATATGATTTGCATACTCTTGAGAAGTTTTGCTTATGCATAGGCTACCTTACTGATAAAACAATAAAACAAACAAAAGTGCTATCTGCCTTCAGCGTGTGAAGGGTCTCCCTGGTACTACAGCTGCTCTGTGAACCAAGCAGATGAACCCCCCTAATTAAAAGCAAGGGAGACTGATTTCAGCAACCTTTTGTCAAAAACCTAGGAAACCTCTTGGCGCAGCAGACTTGACGACTGTTGCAAATGACAGTATCTGATCCACACAGGGCATTGAGTTTATCATACCTTTTTTGTACAACTGCCCTGCTCCCACTATTTTTGGCTAACCACTTAGGTGGGTGTGAACCACCAAACTTGTCGCAATTGTTGACAGCAATTAATGAGGTGGGAGGAAAAGAATTTGCAACAAATTTCTTTGCTGAACGCACCACCTTGTTCATGACCTAAGATAGCTCTGAAGGGTTCAGACAGAGCATACAATTATAGGATATTGATAATTATCCTGCATTTTGTTTGGTGTAAACATATGAATGTAATTTAGCTGCACCCTTGCCAACTGATTTGTAAGTGTTTATCCCTTTTCAATGTTGTCACCTCCATATTTGCTTTGACATACAATTTAGAGTTTCATAATCATAGATCCTGGCACTGTACTTTCTATTTTGTAAAAACCTCAGAAAACAAGACATGCTGTCCTCGAAAAATGAGAAGGACGTCAAGCTGAGTGATGAATAAGCTCATCATAAAGTACACACTCCCTATAAATGTCTTACGAATACGCCCTACTCCAGCCATACAACCTGCGGCTTATATTTCTGCAAAACAGTTCAAGTAGTTGATAAACCAAAGATTTTTCTTTTTTTTTAATCAGCGCTGGTTAGGATCTAACCAGCATCCCACAATAAATAAAAATATAAGCAAGGAAATGACACACAAGGCCTAAGGAGCATACATCCAACTCATTTTCAATATGACATGCTTCTGTATTTAAGGGCTTTTCATCATCTTTTCAGTGTACATAGTAGCTAAGAAGTCACCCCAAAAACCTTAGCAAGTATCTCAAATTGTCATTTATTTTTTAGAATCCTGAATTAATTCTTTTAGTCATCTCGAACATGAGACAAATAACCTTTTTTGATATGTGGATCTTTCAACCTCAGCAAGCCCATGGAGAAGGGCATTCTCGGTGCCCTTGAGAATGCATGTTTGTCTCAGACTCATTGTTCAGCCTGGGACGAGGAGGAGAGCTAGACCCGAGAAATTACACATCTCTTCCTTTCCTTGCTTCCTGCTACAGGAGTGTTTTGTTCTACTTCAGTCCTAAACTCGAGCCCGGTGTTTTTGCCGCACATACATGATTCTGCCACTTCTTTCCTATCGGCAGGGATATGGAATATATGGACAGGATGCATATGGGATAGAAATGGGATAGAAACAATGTAAACTGCAAGAACAGAAGTGGAGCGTACAACGGTTCAGCTGTAAGACAAAAGCGATGCCTTCATAGCACTCAATCTCTGTAGAAGTCTAGGCAGCGAGGCTGATGCGCTATCAATGACACATGCTATAGCTCCAATTTCCCAGTTGTCCCCAAGGTACAACAGAGCACGTTGAACTTGGATCACTGCAGGGGAGCAGGAAAGGATATATTCAAGTCTCACCCCCATTCCAGGTTGGGGAATACATACAGACCTCAATACCAGGATGCGATTTCACACCCCACATAATAGGCACAGGTCCGTATGGAGGTGCATGACGAAGAACCATCTAAGTCCTTTACAAATTACCTCACCGTGACGTCAATGAGGGTAGCAACTGCAAGACTAATGCAGGCCAAACACTGATGTGCTAGGGAACAGCAACCACCATGTTTTGCTTTTCCTAGCCAGATTAAAGAATTGAGACATCACTTAAATATCTGGCAAAGACAGCAGCACCTGAAGTATCCGACTATGCCACGACGTGACAAATGATATGCCATAGCTCAGTAAGTGCATGGCTCAACTGGGAGCTGTGTTCACCTAACATCAAATGAAGCTGTGGCTTGCAAAGACATCCAGTTATCACATCCCTAACTGCAACGTTCGCAAACGTACAGCATCAAGCATGTCAACTAGGGTGAAGAATTATAAACAGAAGAATTGTGATTGCCTGTAAGAAAAAAGCACCGATTAATTCTCCCATCATCACATGCCCCCAATGACGGCCCTCACAGATAGCTCTATGTTTCAGGCAAGCTCAGCTGTGCACGTATTCTGTGCCTTGTCTTCTTCCCTGAGGCACTGTTCAGCTGAAATCAAGCAAGCCTATCCTAACCAATTATTATTTCAACTCCAGTGCATTACACAACCCTAGCTTTGCCTCTCCCATTTTCCCAAGATAGCTTTTTTCCTTTGCTGCACTCCCATGGAGCACTGCCTGCCATCTCTCCTGTTCTCTGGTCTTGAAGTTTTACAATTCTCTGCCTAATGTACTCTTTACCCTTATCCAGCGACAGGATACAGAACACAGGATCAAGCTGGTGTGATAGGGTTTTCCTTGCTCCTCTGACAAACCATTTTCCCAAAAGTCTGGGGCTGTCCCTTTGATGCTCCAATCCTGAGTTGATTCCCTCCCTCCCCAGCACCGCTATGTATGTATCACAGCATTTCCCCTAACATTCCCACTCTCAGAGAACATTACTATTTTGGTCACTGGAAACTGCAGATTAGATCATTAAAATCAGGAGATTTTAATTGTCTTGCATTACGAAGGATAAGTTAGCAGTTAAGGCTCCATACATACCCACAACACCCTTTCCTTTCACAAAGGGTGGACTGTGCTAGTGCTCGACTGCGTCTGACTTTAATCAGTAACTCTGCAGCACTGCTTACGTTTCAGAGATCTCTCTTGCTGATACACAAGAAGCGGTCACAGATTTGCATAATGTATTCCATCAAGTTCAACTGGATACAATAGTGTAACAGAATACAATGCAGGGTAGTAATACGGGGATACAAAAGAGAGCCACATACCACTCGGAGGAACAATTCAAATTATTTTGGTTGCTGTAAAAAAAAATTGTGTATGTATATTTTCAGGTGATGATTGTATAAAGCTAACAATATGTCACAATTTAATTACATAATAAACACTAGGTAGCCATGTAGAATCTGAATAAAATCTGTGTCTCACAAATACTTTTGAAGGTCAGGTTGATGCAAGTGGTATTTGTTGTCTCAGAGTTACAAAACAGGACACGTTTAGGGATGAGAGCAACCTTTCAGCACTGTAAGTGTATTAAATACTTAAATAGGAGAGGAAGGAAGTATAAAGATTTCCAATATTTAGTACACACAAAAAAGCTCAGTTTGGCTCTGCAACACAGTTCTACCTTAACACAGGTCTTACCTAGTTACGTGGCTGATTGAGGAACACAAAGGTTTCTGCATTCACTCTTTCGTTGCGACACTGCAAGGAGTCTGAGCTAGCCAAGACACTCTTGTCCCTGTGCAATCAGCCGGTTCAAAGCAGCACAGGATACAGTTTGTCGAGTCCAGCTTCACGTTATCCTGACAGCAGGATAAGCAACAGGTTCAGGTTCCAGGCTGAAGCTTGCTTGTATCTAGCTGGCACATAAGACAAGCTTTTATTCCTCTGCAGCTGGTGTGGACGTGCCCTGTGTTACCTTCCTCCATTGCTACACTACAAATTTCATTCTTCTTTTCTCTTGAACAGCTTGCAGCATCACTTATATTTCCTTAAGTCATTGAACCTTTTTAAATAAAATTATATTTAATTCCAAGGGAATCAAAGCAAATCAAGAAATAAATGATACCGTTCCTATACTGTAATATCTTACTAGGTAAACATACATGTAAACTCTGGTTTTCCATGGGAAGTGCATGGTAAGTTGTGAATGTGGCCGACTCCCTAATGCTCCTTATTAACTCTTAGCATCTCAGAGTTTAGTGGACATAATTCTTATTCTAATTTTTATTCTTTCCCACCCCTTATTCATGGGTAAGGAGGAAAAAAGTTACAGTATGACCTCCCATGTAGCACAAGCTACGGAATCTCATATAACAACATCAAACTATGTTTGTAGTTCAAGCATATCTTACAGATGGACATAATCTGCAAATCCCAAAGATATAAGATAAAATCTATCCACATACTATTTCAGCTATAAAATTCAGCTGCAGTTAAAATACAGCACTTCATTTATACTTTAAATCTCTAACATTATGAATGGATTATTCATACTAGTTTATCTTTTGTTCTGCCTGGAGAAACCACATTGGGGTACAATTCCTGTACTTTCAGAGCACGCGTTTGGAGGATGCTCATAACTAAGACAGATCAACCTGTTCTGAGCTTCTTGTTCTGCATACAGACTTTGGAAGATAAAGTCACCATTCAAATCCCTACCAGTAAAAGAAAAGCTAGATAATTGCCTGTAGACATAATCTTCAACTTCATTTATTTAATAATTTTACTTATTTGATTAGTTGGGATTTGGAATGTCACACAGCACACAAGCCCGTAGGGAGCAGTACTAGAAGCAGTGGGCAGGACAGGGAGAAGAACAATTACTAAGTGTCACTCATTATGATGGGACACACCCTATAAAAAAATTCTCCTTAGCAAAACCTCAAGATAAATAATCTTACCTCAGAAACTATGACAAATCCCTGTGACATGCCCACTCAATTATTTCCTCTTCATTTCTCCATTTGGAAAAGAGAGCTTTTGGCTCTAGGTTCCTGATATTAATTGTGCCAAACTATCAGTAAGAAAGTGAATGACACTGATAACAACAGGAAAAGATCTCGGCACCTTCAAGTTTTTCTTCTGCTTTTTGACTTCCTGATATTTTTCACGAACTCCCTCATTTTCTTGCAATCCCTTTCCTTAGTATACTAGAGTGGAACAGGTAGATACCTGAGAATAGACACGCACTACTGCCAGAAAGTGGTTAAAGGAATGTTAACCTTGCAAAGTCAGAGATGAGTTATAGAGCACTGAAGTTCGTTTTGCTCCCTTGTATGCATACACTACAGTACAGTCTTCAGTTACAGGCAGAAACCGATTCCGGGTGTTCTCATTTTCATAAACAATCAGTGCCACAATCACCTCTACTTATTAGGAGATCAAATTGCAGGAAAGGGTTTCTTAATGATTGCAGTCCTGGGCTCTGGTATATACAGTACACAATATTAGCAGAATTTAGCTTCCAAACTCTAACAAGTCTCTACAAAGCATGTGAAGATCTGTCATGTTTCTGAAATATATATTTCAGAAGAGTTATATAAATATAACTATTCCTCTATCAAATGCCAAATTCCTGCTTTTCAGAATAGAAATAGTAAAGCTTTCCTGATCCTTAACATTTTTTTCTTTAGCATTGGCAAAGTAGCATATTCTTCCTGATCTCTCTCTTCTAATGGCCTACGTATCATAGCTAAAATTACAACATCACTAGCCACAGGCAGGCAAAATTACGTGGAAAAATTCAGATCAAGCTGTTGAAAGGAGGAAATACTGTAATGTGCTACAAAACAGGATTTTAGGATGCAAAGCACCAAGCTGTTATAACAATAGATGGCACTATCACTTTTTTCTCTAATTAATACTTGTGATCTATATATACTTATGTTTACACTATGCAGGACAAAGAGCTAGATCTTTCATACACTTAGCATTTTTTCCTGCTGCACAGAACAACTGCACCATCTTCGAGAAAGAATTACAGAGTATTTACTTAAATGTAGCTTAAAAGAAGGGAATGGAAAAAATCCATTTTATGGACTACAATTGGGTTTTTTTTGAAACGAAATCTGTACTGAACAGTATAAACCAGAAGTGGACAGAAAACACAACAGACCATTTTCAACAGCAAAGCACAGAGAAGGCAAAAAGATATCTAAAACATTTAACGTTTGACTGACATCGAACTGAAAAGGAGCTTGTCTTAAGTTACAGCATTCGCCTAAGCGATGAAGCAACCTTCCTGGCACAAGCCCAACCTGAAGGACGAACCACCTGACGTGAAGTTGGAAGGTTGTGCCTCTCCTCATTCAAGACTCACATTTCCTGTTCTACTGAAAGCAGCACCCAAAAGTGCATTCCTCTGCGCTGAAGTTACAGACAGAAGTTGGCAACGCTTTCGTGAACATACCTAAAAATATCAATCTAACAGATGCATTAAAGAAGTATGGAAGAATTGCAAGATGCAAAAGTTCTTGGGGAATAAACTCCTAAGCACCGGAGAGCATATCCCAGTGGCAGTACAGGATGGCACGGTATAGAATAGATCCAGTATCTGTAACAGGTTTGCAGTGGGAATCATGACACCAGTGCCAGTAGTCTAAGAGATGCCTTTAATGTTTGATTTCAGATCAAATTTATGAAATGAATCAAGATTTCTGAAATACCCCAAATCATACTTCATTTTCCATTGGTCCTTTACAAAAAGATAATTGCACATTCCTCACCCCCTACAAGGCCACCGCCTTGATACTCTCAGTTTTGCCTGATGTTGTTTCACAGGATAATTGCTTGTATTCCTCCCGCTCATGCATTTTTAACAATACTTGATGTGTCCTGTCACCATTTTTTCCCCCAAAAAGTAGGAATGTGTGTTAATTTGAATTTGAAAACACAGATGTCATCAGGATATACTTACTTTCAAGCACTTCTTTCTAAATTATTTTAGGATGTACTGTGTATTTCTACACAACCCTAATTCTATGATTGTACATTGTATCTCCAGAGGGATGTTGCAGTTTATTAACTAGTTGGCAAGTCTGAAAGTATATCATACCTACAGCACAAACATTTTCTGAAACAAATGGTGAGACATATTACGGTGAAGAAAGCACGCTCATTACACAAGGAGCCTCAGATTCACAGAGATACCTTGCTTTACAATTCATAAGGAAGTGCCTGTAACTACTCCTTTCAATCAGTTCAGTATTGCTTTCTAAGTAAACTGATCAGCCTTTGTGTATTTATGCTCTCCGCTGCTTCAGGATCATTCCAATACGTATCATCTCCCCTGCAATGAGAGCAAACAGTCATTTTGCCTAGCCACTAAAGCCACCCTACTTCTCCTCCTGTTCTTCCTATTCTGCAATGAGAACTACTCCCAGACTTGGCTGCTCTCACTGGAGTCCTGCCAGTTCAATCCCAGGCACAGAAGACTCTGGAATGCAGGAATTTCCAAGGTAGTGTTCAGCAGACAAGAAGGAGGTGCCCCTAAACTGCTTCTAATGACAAGTCAATGAAAGGAGCTCTACAGCAGTAGCAGAGGTCAAGGCAATGATCCCTGCCATCCCTGTAGTTTTGCTGTAAGTGCCATCATGGAGCACAAGAAAGATGCAAGGTCAGTTATTCACACAGCTGTCAAGGTAACAGCAAAAATCCACATCTATTAAGAAACCCTTCAGTACCATTGTGTCTAAACAGAAAACTTCAAAAGGGCTTCAATCGCTGTGTTTCTATAGTTGTACAATCTGCTGCGAAGGAAGGTCAGCAGCCAACTTGGAAATGCTGCTACAGGGAGGTGTGCCACTTAGCGTTCCATGCTCTATTTGCCATTACACGGAGAAAGGAGTTAAAAGTGTTTTACCCCTCTTCTGTTTAAATAGTCCACCTGCTACAGACTGTATGGATCAAAGAGACTGTGACTGTCTCCTTACCACTTAACTCCCTTCTTCTCATCACGACACTTAAAACAGATTCTAGAGACTCACAGCTTAAAAAAATATTTTCCCGCTCTATCAGATCAACAGCCATCAGTGACCTTTAACATCTCTAGCCACTTTCATTCTCTAAGCTGAATGTTGTTCATTCTCCTGCAGCCTGGCTCTTCAAGCCCTGTCCCCAGTATTGGCATTATGCAGATGGCAGAAATCAAACATGTTACATGATGCATATCTATTGCATTATCCAGTGCAGAGGAGTACTAGGAAACCTACTCCTATGTACAGTTTCACCTTCAACTAAATGTTGACAAGATGTATGAAAAATTAAACCTAATAAGAACAACAGAATCAGCCAGAACAGTTGCATGAATCTTCACCCCAAAATTACATCATCAGTGGGGGTTACTCCATTTGTAAGCCACTAACTTACACTAAAGCAACCACAAAAAGCACAGCCTTTGTTGAAAATTACTCTGCAAACAGAGTTAGCAAGTTACCATCACCTTGATTCTCCTTTTTCATATTACTAGGTATCAAAAGCTCTATAAAATGGCAGCACCATGCCTGCTTGCTGCAACTTCAAACATGCAGACTTTGTCTGCAATCACAGCTGGAAACAAGCATCAGCAATGTATCCTCACCTGTGCCAAATATGTGTTTGAAGGTAACCTAGACAAAATGCAAGACAAGGAACCACAGGAGTTTGGTAGCTTAATTACCAGATCCAAACTCTNATAGAAACAGGACTTTGGTCAACGCAACTATACATATCGCAGTTACAACTTCGAACCCATTAGCAACATCAAACAGTATGCATGCCAAGTAATAATTTAATTTTAGTTCACTATTTTCTCTGTATGTCTTATACAAACATGAAAAAAAAGGATGTACGAAAGCAATATGTACTTACGTAATTCATAACGCCTGTGAGTGATGCCTAGAGCAAGCAACGCTATTCTCATTCCTGCATCTATTTCACTGACTAAAGCCCGATTTGTAGACTGAATCCTGTTCGAAAGAGTAGCAAATAGAAAAGCACACTGACTTAGGAAAAAGGACATGACCCGGTGCCACGCTGCTGTTTAAAGCTGTGCCACAGTACTCACACCAGAGGGGATGTATTAACTCCACGAGAGACACGCTAGCTGCCCCACAGCATGGGAAATGTCAAATGACTTCAAATTGTTTAGGTAGATAGTATCAATATATAAGTCTCTTTTAATGACAGTATCCTACATATTCCACAATTTTTAGTACATTAAAGGATAGCCAAGAAAGGAGCTATAAGGAGACGACTCTTTTTGGAGATGACTTGCACCGTTGTTAACACTTAACTAATGAGAATGCTTACTGCAAGGGACCAGCCTGAGAAGTACGTTCATCTGCAGTATTAGATACGCATCTCGCTGATGTATAGCGGGTGCATTCACCACTGCACGCTTCCAACCTCAATAGCGCTCCTCTTCATAGTTGTAAGAAATATAAAATTGGATTTACCAATTTGAAACAATAAACTGTTAAGCGCCACTGCTGAAGCACTCCTTACGACACATAGTATTGATCTCATGCATATAGTACATAGATTACATCCTCATACAAGAATGTCATTGTTACTTATCACTCAGCAATACCCACTTAGTGGAAACTGTTACTGTACTTGATAACTACAGCCTATTATAAGACAGATGATAATTATTTACGAAGGAAGTTGCACCCAATTTCACTCCACTGCGTACGGAACATTCATTGCCCATCACTCAAATTGTGCAAAACAAATATTTACCTGTCAAACTTGCATTCCCTGTTTCTAGAGAAGACACCGCATAGCAGTGTTACCTCTCATTAGATTGCAAAACATTAATCCCAGAATTGCCTTTCACCTATAAGAAGGTGCATTCATGAAAGATTTTTCTTAGTTTCTGCCTTTTTCTTCCTATATTTAAGCTCGCATTTATAATTTGGGATTTGCACTAAGTTATGAATGAAACAGCTTTCAACCGAACTCAGCTGGAAAACAGCTGTAGATGAAATTCAATGGATGGCTCGGACCAGACAGGGATTTAAGAGGATCAGCTTGTGATATGTAAGCTGTCATGCTTTTATTTACAATCACTGATGACATCTGGACCGCATTGTGTATTTCCACAGTTGCAATAGGGAATAGACCTCTGCATACATAGGTTTAAATTATACATACAACACACAAAACAGAGCATAAGCAATTCAACACAATGATGCAGCCAGAGAAGGAATAGCCTTATCAATAAAAAAAAAGTTAATTTGAAATGAAAGACAAAAGGATAAAAGAAAAAAACAAAGCTGTATCATTTTATGTTACATCTGGTTTTTTCCCCCTTCTCTGGAGGACTTGGATGCTTTGTGCTATTTTAATGCTCAGGCTATCGTTTTCCAAAAGCACTTGAATGAACACTGAAGGACAAAGGTATCGTTCTGAAGGGCGTAGTTGTTTGCAGTGAGGTAGTCCCAAGATCTTTATTCTGTTGATTCAGTGTCTCTTCAGATCAGACGAACGATAGCAAGTGCATCTGTCAGCCACTTTGCAACTTCATCTTTATTGCATACTCCTATGCCAAAGCAAGGAGGTCAACAGTGTCTTAGTGGAACCCAGCCATGGCCCGTATCCTCACCAGCACTAGAACGGGATATACTATTTTATGAGCTACAAAATCTCTCACACCCACCCAAGTATGTGCTGAAGCCTGCTTTAACTTCCTACATTTTGCCTTTGAAAGAAAACTGGAAGGGAACAAACTTCCTGACATCCAGCTACTTTATTGTTTAGATGACCCCGATTGTGTTTTTAAACACATTTGCTCAGTTGAGCTATGAAGTGGCTTCTTTGGGGAGAAAGAATTATCCAGAGTGTTAAGACTGATTAGAAGATGCCTCCTTTCATTTCTGAATTCAGAGAAGTCCTGCCACGTTAAGAAAAACTGGTCAGAAAGATCAAAGGAGAAGGGAAGGCAATTAGCAGATTGGCACTTATCCCTCTTCAAAAGAGACAGTTTTGCAGCTTTTGTTGATAAGAAACAAACTGCTACCATATTTTAAAGGGCTCTTAGCAAACTACCCTAAATCACAGGGGCATCAGTTTAAGGCTTGTGAAAGATGTCTGCTTAATTTAAAATCTGAATTGGTGAGAAATATTAGCCTATTATGATGAGGGAAGAAACTCAATATTCTAATTAACAGTTAGAGATAGAGAAAAAACCAAAAAAAAGGACAGTGCAGACTGTATAGAGTAAAAGTTTGTTAAGTTGACAATGAAAAAAAAGGACACCCTAGATATTAACTTCTACTTTTCAATAAAGCCCAAGAAAACAATGAACCCTACACCCAGTAGAATCCCCTTGCAGTACAAAGAAGTTACATCTTGAAGGTCCCACTTCTGACTGAAGATACAAACGACTATGAGTCAGACAAGAGGAGCTTACCTGATTTTACAAATTCTATAAAGCAACAAAAGCCCTCCAGGCATCATTTAAAAAAAGAAGCGGCTGCAAAGACATGCATTGAGTAAACATAAGTATTATGGAATGATAAATCAGGAACAGATGCATAACCAGAAACATTCATTCATCTTGTTTGGGATGTCAAGCACCAAATTGTAGACAACACTTACTGGGTTGTAAAGCAAACCAAGACACTATCGAGTACCCTGCGAAGGAAGTTTTAAATGCCTGCATGTAATAGCATGTAATCAGGAACAGGACATTAGAGTTACTGCTTGTGTTTTTGTTGAGATTTCTCCTCAGCACTGTTATACGAATAACAAAATCACAGCCAAGAGGTAGTCTTGAGCGAGTTTTGTTTTATCCTCAAAGGATTCAAGAATGTTTTCAGCCAAACTAAAATACAGCTGATTCAGTAAAACAAAACATGCAAACTGAAGCAGAAACACAACTACCCCTTACTAGCTAAATGTCTTATCTCAAAGTATATGCAAGGAAATTAAGTCCCTAATTATCCTATTGAGGTTTGTCTCCAAAAGGGGACTTGTGGGTATACTGGATCAAAGAACAATAAGGAAATGGGTGAAATTGCTGCAGTTCCATGATGCAAGACTAGAAAAAGCAACATGGAAGACAGATGAGGCTCGCCTTTGCAATCTCAGGCACTCAAAAACATCACATATTATAGAAGACTTCTGGCTTTCAGTTAGTCATAGAACTACACTTTGAAATAGAAAAATAGATAACAGTTTATGATACTAGGTGGGATAGAGAAAACAGTAATTATTTGGTATCTTATAGTACTGAAAGTGTTATCAACACACAGCTATAGTTAACTGATGTCAGCTGGTAACTTCCAGAGTACTGAATACATCTATACCTAAACCTCAGAAAAAGCAGATCCTAAGAGATGTGGGAGGTGCACTGCAAGTGTTTCATCCAGGACTTCTCAAAAAACCAAACCAAAAAACAAACCACACACACAAAAACCCCCGAAAAACCCACCACACAACCCAAACCCAACCACAACACAAAAACCCACAACAAAAAAAAACCTCCACACCCAAAAACGCCAAACAAACAAAAAGAAAATCCACATGGTTTAAATCAAATTGCTATTTCATTCATCAAATTGTTATTCAGGGAATAGTACGTCCTCGTTTATTTGTACAGGCTTCTAATGTACCATGAGGAAAGGCAGCTTTTCAGTTGGGTCTCCATGTTGGAGGGAACAGCAGCATGTGCTGTGACTTGACAAAAAGCACTGCTGCACCCAGAAGGATCACAGATTTAACATTCTGTCCTCAGGTATCTGTGTAACTCAAAGAGCGACGTCAACACCGAACCATTTTGGCTCATACATGACAGACTACTGTGGAACAGGCGAGGTGCCAGTGCAAAATTTTTGGACAATGATTAAGGGATCATTTGTGGTAATGGAGATGAGAAAGAGGAAAAAAAAAAAGAGGGGGGACATGTAATTTGATGTCTTCACTGTAAGAATGGCCACCACCCTTTGCAGCAAGAGGATCACGTCCAAGGGTGGGAAGTGGCCCACTCATCCATGTCTGAGACTGACTCAGTCTACTGAAGTTTACTCCACCCTAACACAGTGGCTTAAAGGATCATAGCCTGATCCATCCCTTGGAGTGGATGTTCTCTTTGCTCCTATTCTTCTCTTAAGCTATCACAGTTCCGTCCAAAAACTCTGATGTACAGGTGGCCAAATAATTTTTTTCTTTAATAAATAAAAAAGGCTTATTTTAGGGGAACAATGTGTCTTGTCACCAAACAACATCATGTAGCCTGTTTCCAGCAGTGCTTCTCTCCTCTCCTCAAGGAAAGAATACACAAACATAAATCAAAGACTGCTCCAACTTGGCACTACAAACTCCCAACGCAAACACATTATCTCATAGCACTGGAAGCAAACAGGTGACATTCTGAGGAGTTCGATCATTAAATACAGTATCTGTATCATGTTGAATACAAATAACTCCTGCACCAAATAATAACAACCTTAACCACAACAGTACCGGTAACCTTCATGAACAACAGTAGCATTGTGTTATCTTGAGGTATTAATAATAGCATAGCTGCAATGGCACCGAGAATTTCCAGTTTAGGGAAAAAATCTACAAGATCTCCACCTCTTCAGTTAAGTGGGTTTCCCAATGATTATCCCTATTACTTGGGCAGTTCTGCTATGGATGCTTCTAAGGGGATGGTTAATTTGAAGTTGGTTTTGGCTGTTTTAAAAAGGGACAGGAAGGAAATGCTTTCTCCAGCTCCACACACACTGCAGGGACAGGCACATAATCATTGTCGAGAAGCCCCCTCCATATCTGCTTCCCTCTACCTTAAAGCCCCTATCTGAGAGAAGTCTCCAGGTGCCTACTCTGCTTCCCTACCCCAATCCACGTCATTACAGTAACTAAGAGATGACATTATGGCTGATTTGCAAGTTTTCTTGAAGATTTTTAGCTATTTCACTCGGCAGCAACTGAAGAAAACTTCTGTAACCACACCCCGTAGAGACAAGACAAGCAGGGCTGATTTGGGGGATGGAGGACATCCCAAATGACTGGTCAGCCTGAGGAAGTCTCATTCTTTATCATTTGACACTAAACAACTACAGTCACAGAACCTCCAAAGAAAATATTTTCAGCTTTTGGGCTTGTAATCACTGCTAATCATGAAGAGCAGTATTCAGATGGAATCTATTTCTTTTGTTTCCTTCCGCCATTTCAAGATGCTAAGCCTTCTCCTGGAAAGGAAAATACTACATCAGAAAAACGGTAGGCAGAAACTGAATGGAGATGTACCAGCAACAAGCTCTAAACTCACCACAGCATTCAAAACTGTCAGGCTGAGAATTTTAAAGAACAATAGGCAGGTGGTTCAAGAGAGACAGGGAAAAGTCAGGGTAGCATAGAGACCATCCTCATGGTAAGTACCAAATAAGTCAAGTTTTTGTACTGGGCTATCCTAGAGGAAACATATTTGACATCGGAAATCCAACAATAAATATACTTAACACAACTGGTCAACATGCAGCTGTTTCAATTCAAGCGTTATCTTCTAGTCACGAGTGAATTTAGAACAACATCGGGTTTGGAGGCCCACACTAGAAGAGCTGCCTAGATATGAAAGCTCAAATAGGCAATAAAAAATTTAGTATCCCACTTATATTGTAGGGCCTGCACACCTACAGGATCCATATAATTTGCATCTGTTGCTGATAGTGGTCTTTTCAGTTTAGGTATCCAGTTTAAGGATCAGTAGACAATTAACAATTGATAACCAGCTCAAATAGCTCACTTGATATCTCTGTCGCTGAAGCATACTCCCACACTGTCAGTGTCTCAGTTCACTCTCTCAGCTACACTGAACAATAACTCTAAATCAAAACAGAGGCAGCTGCACTAACAATGTCAATAAGAAAAAGACTGCAGTGCTGCCTTAAAAAAAATAAAATAAAAATAAATCAGCACATATCGGCTACATTTCCTTCAACACTGAAGTCTTATAACCTGCTCTTAGAAACCAGTTATTAGAAGTAGCTAATAGTGTTCCATAATGCTCGTGAATTTCCGCTTAAGTGGATTTTAATAATTGAGAATGGAAAATTTTATCATTGTGCCTAGAACCTTGTCAGAGTGAAATGTTGGGGAGCTGAAATTTCCTTTAGTTGGGCGTTTTATTCTCATTTCAGTAGGATTAGAGAGAGTTCTGGCCCTTTGGTTTCCTCTAATTAAATTATTTAAACCATCTAATAGGCTTTTTAATTTTTCAAGGGCAATATACAAGGTAAGAAGCAACTTGGTAAAAAAAAAAAGACGGGCTGGTTACTACATAAGTTACCTTGGGCACAAATCAAAAGGCAATATGTGTGTCAGTCACAAAGTCACAGTCCAGGAAATGGGAGACTGCACTGCATGCCAAGTGACTTGGAGGTCACAGCATCTACTACATATACCTCTTCCTTCCTACGTGACAGAATCCGTGTTCCTCGGTCATTAAAACGATGCAGATAACGTCTGTGATAAACTTTTTCTCTGGAAACATGACCCTGAAGTTAAGAACCAGCTCTCCCAATTGAAAATGGTCAAGTACATAAATTGTCCCCTGCTGTATATTTTTTTCTCTTCACCCATCATCATTTTAACTTTTGTTAATACACATGTTTCCAGTCTTTCTGGTTTTTACATCTTTCTGGGGTTTTGCCAGTTCCAATACCAGAATTCTTCTCTGGAAGACTCAAATTACAGGTTTTTGTCACCAGACCCAGCCCTACCAGCTGCAATAAAAAAGAAAAAAAACCACTTATATCTGAACTCTTCAGTAGAACCAGAGGCCAGTTACAACACAGATAAGANTTTTTTTCCTAGCTGAATAAAAGTGGGGAGGCATTAAAACTACAGTAATTCCAGTCAGTCAAATAATTTTTTTTCTAGACACTAATATCTTTCATTAAAGTGTTTCTTATCTGCTTTCAAAGTACTTTTTAGGCAATAATAGATTTCCACTTCCCTATCTCTTTGAATGTCTATAGAACAGTCAAATGTAGTACAACAAACATATCAAGTGTTTCCAAAAAATCGTCAGAAAACATGTTATATTTATGGTTTAAGATAATGGATAAGAAAAAAGCAAAATAGAGTAGAAAGTAAACACAGCAGTGTTGCCGCTGCTTCTGTCATTAATGAGTTTTATGACATTTCCTAATATAAGTCAAGTTGATAATTACTTCTCTTCCCCTCCTGAATCTTCAGAAAGATTTATTTGTTGAAACAAACTTATCACACCATTGCAAACAAAACTTTTGCTGCAAACATTTCTCAGTTTCAAAATAGAACTGTGTCAGAGAGAGATACGAGCTTCTATAAACTAACCAATAGGTTTAGTAGGAGGTGCTTTCCACAAAGGAGTGAAAAAGAAAGGAGTGCTCAGCTCCTCATCAGGTTATACGGCAACTTGCCAGCTGTTATTTATGGAGAAATACATACTTTCAATGAGCTTTCATCGACAAAGGAAACAACAAGGTCCACCCTATTGACAGCCAACAGGATACATAAAAACATATTCCAAGGCAATCTCCCACCAGTACGTACTTCTACAGCCTCACCCTCTACCTCCATGCTTGATATTTATTATGAGGGGGGGGAGAGAGAGAGATGTCTTTCCCCTACTTTTTGGGGAGGAGTAGTTGGGGGGTGGCAGGAGGAAGGAATGAAGAAATTACCATCCTGTTCCACCAGAACCTCGTGTCGCTGTTTTTCCTCCCTACGACATCTAAGGAGCAGAAACCACAATCCTAGTCTATACTTAGTGCTTGAATTACAAGCGTCAGTCAAATGATTAGACAATAATCCAACTGCTTTGGTGATTATCAGGATGGACCAGCTTCTCACAGAATTCATCTCCTATTTCATTCATATTATTCAGTGCTTGACACATTTTTACTACCAATAATTTAGTACTACTGACTTGCTATGCTTCATAAAACTCATTTCATAATCACATGGTTGTGACAAATACAACAGGAAAAAAACCCCAACTTAATTGGTAAAGTCATTTGAAATATATTTTTTACTAATGCTGTGATAACAAGTGATTC